>NW_022261674.1:5236-22683 GCF_009602425.1 Actinia tenebrosa | reverse complement strand
GGTCGTTTAGTCGGTCAGTAGGTCGTTTAGTCGGTCAGTAGGTCGTTTACTCGGTTTTTTTTGGTCATTCGGTCATTTTAGGCGGTCAGTCATCAGTCAGTCAGTCTGAATGTAGGACCTATGAGGTAATGATTGATAAACTGATAAATGAACGAAAGACTAGAAGAATGAATGGATAAAATAATATCATGATAATGTAATGTATGAATAAGTTGAACATTGAATGATTAGATTCACTAAAGACATTCCCTGAGCTTACAATTTTTTGTTTATTACTTAGTCCTTCATCGACCTTCAATACGTGTTCCTCAGCAAAAATGACACCAAATACGTTGAACATCATAACCAGGAGAATACCAATCGACAACAAGAACAACAAATGAAATACTACAGGAATGCCTTTTATCGGGATAAAAATGAAACTAAAAAAGAGAGTCGGAAGAAAGAGAACAGGAAGAATGAAATATGGAGTAAAGACGTGAGTATGAAAAAAATTTTGGCGAAGGAGAAAGTAGACCAACACAAGTGTCCAGTGACTCCAGATAGCGATGATCACGATTCAATGGTGACGGGATTAGAGTTGGAATCTTCTAAAAAAGCATTGCAGTTACAAGCTTATTAAGTCTTGTTTTCACCCTTGACATACATATTTTAAGTAGCTTTAGTTTCATTCGGAATTGACCCTTCGGAGAAGTATCGTGGATGCGAGGCGTTAACATGAAAGTACAAAAAAAATCACACCTTTTTTCTTGACGGAATTTGTGGCATTTCTTTTGTATTTCCATGTTAACATCACATTCAAGACACTTTTGAGAAGGATGTGACCCTTTTATGGTTCAAATAATATTTCTAATTCAATGGTTCAATGCTTGGATTTCAAAGCAAAGGTGCTTTTGGATTAGAACTCAAGATTTGATCGATTTGAATTTTTGTGTGCGTCTGGTGTTGTTGAGAAGGGAGTGTTACCCTATGCCTGATAAACTTCGGAAATAATTAAACATTGCATGCAAGCAAAGTTTCAATTCTAAAATCGAGATTTGACTTTTTCTACTGACCTTGAGCGACAAAAGAATAATCGTACGCGTGTGTGCATTCACTGACGGTGCCGTTGGAATAGTCTTATGTTCTTAACAAAACTTTGTCCGGCGTTGGAACGTTTTCTTGTAATGTTTGCCATAAACTTTGCTACGGACATCGCTCATCTCGAAAACGTTCCTGGCACAGTTGCACCGTGTGTCAAGTCTCAGGTATTTACAACCTAAAATAGGCTCTGATTTAATTTAAACCAATCATCTTGATAGTTGGTTAATAATAGTCGAAAAGACCAAATCGCTTAAGATTATTATCGATTCTCACATAAGTTTTAAAAAAAATTGTTGCAATATTTTTGTAATTTTCCTTAATACTATTTGATAGTTCTATTTATAATAGATGACAAAGAGTTCTATATCTATTCCAATGTACATATGAATCTTCATTTTTAACTTATCAAGGATAAATATTATTTGTAACTTAATGTAAAGTCTTATTATTTATACCTTGCAAATAAAATGGTTTATTGTAGGTGAATTAAGGTGACTGGCTATTTTTGGAAAAAGTTTTAAAACTTTTTTTCAAACTACATTCCTAAAAAGTGAAATTTAATGCTGATTCCAAATATGAGAAAAATGAAAGTGGGAAAATTAAAATGGGGTGTCCAGAGCTTGTTTCGAGATAATCAGCATTTATTGGATGTCTACACGCGAGTTTTTAAAGCAAAACATTGCGCCACCGGGAGTGCTCAGAAAATAATTACGACTAATAAGATAATAAATCTTTGCAGACTCTATGATTGCATAAATGATGGCTAGTGAATCATTCTACAATAATACGTGGATATTTTTGAAAAAAGGAGAACAAAGAAATTAAATACGTCGATTTGTCATATTTCGTCCTTTTACTGCTCTTAAAAACTCTCATAAAGTCGAACGAAAAACCCTACAAAAAATCTATTTTTTCATGTGTTAGAAAACTAAACTTTTGCTAAAAAAACACGATATATTGTAAAGTTTTTTCGAATAAGCTCATAAAAAGTATAGAGTCCCGTGCAAAATTTTAGGGTTTTGACCTCTTGAAGTGTAAAACTTGTATATGGCTCTTCAATAAAATCGTGAAGATTATTTAGCGGTTTTTGAGCGGGCGCACATCGTGGCTCAAATTGAACGTTCAAAAGGCTACAGAAGTCTTTTTTTTTATTTTCACTGTGTTTTCATGAAGCTTATTTCTTATTTCACTATTTTTATTTCAGACTTGTCTTCTCTGTTATCTTTCCTGTTGCTGTATTTTGCACACTTTCGTTTTTATTTATTTTTTTATAGCTTTTCGTTGCTATATGTTGTTATAAAAGGTTTCTGGAACGAAAGGGGATAGCAAATAGGTCATTCCAAGAACGATAGAAATTAACTGGCATTCATCTACACACGAATATGATCGTGTCGTTTAAGAAATGGCTTCAAGCAACAACACAGACTCGGAGTAAAGAATGAATTTTTAGTTTCTTCCCTCAAACGACAAACATGACTACGTTTTCATTGTTTTCCTGCAATTTACTTTATTTTTGCTAACTTTCCCACCAATAGACAAATATTCTTTCGTTTATCTACCACTTGGATTTTTTCACTATTTTAAAATAAATTTTCACTGGTCAACTGTTGTTTCACGGCTGCCGTAAACGAGATTCTAAAATTCTCTAAATATAGCAACAGTCAAGAGAATAATATATTCTTGATAACAGTCCAATACCGACACTAACCTCCGTGTTGTCTTGATAAGAATAATAATAAGAAACACTAGTTATTATCTTTTGAAAGAATTTCACAAATTGTTTTCTTTTGAAAGAGCTCAGTCGTGTAGCTAGTTAGTACGCAAAGGATCGACAATTATATAATTGAGGGGGAGTGGGGATTGCAGGAATTTATGCTGCACGATATTTTTTTTGTAACAACCCCTGCAAGCAATAAGCCTGAAGCGAGATGACGTTTTACCCCGTCTCTAGACCATAACCCTTTTCACACTGCTTTTGTTCTTTAATTATGACTATTGTTCCTGTATTCTCTTCGGAATCAGAAATTTTGAAAATTATTATGAAAGAATTTTAAAAATTATTATGGTATAGAGTCGGGGGTAAAACGTCATCTCGCTTCAGGCTTATTCTGACGCGCATATATTGTGAGTGTCTATTTTGTATATTGACCTGCATGCGTGTCACCAAGAGAATATGAACTAAGAGAAGGAATCCTACCTATATAGCCTTGTAACCATCATGTGCACAGATTGATGCTATTTTTAGCTTGGAGATATTTTGAGCGAAGAACCTGATTGGTTGATTTCTTGAGGGTAGGTGGCTTCCAGTCTTACAGTAAACAAAGCCTGTGTTTTTGTCGTGGACGTAGCGAAATATGGCGCTTTTCGTGTCCTAAAACGAGGCATGAAAGGGAAGCATGGTTATCGCACGGGCATGGTAACGAATTAAAATTAGCATCAATGATTCTAAAAATAGCATCAAAGTGTGCACATGATGGGACACGGGGATTCCTTCTCTTAGTTCATTTTCTCTTGGTGTCACTGAATGGACCGTCCCATCGAAAATAGACACAAATAGACACTAGGCAGTAGACATTTAGTGTGCATATATAGGCATAATAGACACTGGCCAGCCTAAAACAGCAATTATGTACGTGGATGCAATTTGTGAGCGCGACTTTTAAATCGTTTTCTTTTGAAGAGTGTAACTAGTGAAAGGGATCGACAGTTAGATAATTGAGGGGAGTGGGTTTTGCAGGAATTTATGTTGCTTGATATTTCTTTACTGAAAGGAGAGGTTGCGCGATGTTTTTTTCGTAGGTGAAGTGCTGGCTCTATATTTTTAAAGGGATTCACGCCTCCCCTTTTCTAATAGTCCGCTTCTAAGGGTGAGATATTAAAGAAAACACACAATAAATACATGCATATATTGTGAGTGTCTATTTTGTTCATGTAGACATGCGTGTCAACGGACCCTCCCATTGAAAATAGACACAAATAGACAATAGACAGTCATTAGACATTTAGTGTGGATATATAGGCATGATAGACACATACTTGGAAACATGATTTTGGGATTTTTACTTTTTGATTCATTAAGAAAAGGACCATACTTCCAGACATCGAGTGCTGAACCGTCGTATGGCAGCGCGAAGCATTTACCGGGATACGCCGGAGATTTCGACTCCAACACCGCTATCCGAAGAATTACAGACTGATCAGGAAGCTCGGCCGAAGATGATTAACCCCTTGCTATGACCAGCAAACTCATAAATCTTGATTGTGACGCTGATGGCTTTGAAGGTATTACTCACTCCTTTCCATGTGGGATGCGTTTATGGAAACTAAAAAGAAAGTGCATCATAGTAAATAGACCTCTTATGTATATTGCATATATTCTGCACTATCGCACCTCACTAACATCAGCCAATGTCGAAAAGTGGTAAAAAGTTGAGCGACAAGAAAGCTTTGTCTGTAAAAGAAATTATGAATAAGATGGAAAATTCATGGAAGAATAGCGTAATATGAAAACGAAGAAGAGAGAAACAAGTCAGAACTAATTCTGCCATAGTTTAATGTTGTCCCTAGCGGGTTTTGGTTGGACTACCTGTTTTTCTTATACGTTTATGGTACGTCGTTTATAGCGTGAACGCTCTAGAAAACTGAGCTCCAACAATCGATCTCGGATCTATCCAAATATTAAACTAGACCGATCTAAAATGGACCTAGTGTGAAGGAACCCTTCATACTACTATTTAGCAATAATTTCGGCTTTAAAGCGCTAGCTATTTTTTGTTGGTTTATCGTTTATACTACTCCTCAAAATTGAACTTAGAATTTCTTTAATTATGTTTCTCGTCATGTCTTTTCACACCAGGAAGGAATAAATAAGGTAGTGGGGAGCCAGGCAAAATTCGAGTGTTCTTTCTTCTAGTGAGTTTACTCCTGTCATTCCCGTCAATTTGCACTCCGCTCCATCAAGGAACATGCTGTTTGATAGTGCCAACAAACCAATAATAAAGAGTCCATACTAAGTTCCTTAGAAGAAACTCGTAGATCAGTAACAATCTATCATCTCTGCCAGAATCGAACGTCCGTCATTTCTCGTTGCAAATTCAGACTCAATACTAATTTTATATTTGGCGTTTTAAGTAATGCTTTTCACAAGAAATTATTCGGTTTTTTGAAAAAAATCTACATATTCGCGATTGAACGACACTTGGCTGCATGAGCTGCATGAAGCCGGTTAAGACAATGAAGAGAAAACATGCTTTAGTCGTAGAAGAAGTTGAAGCTAGTTTGAGGAGAAAACTTTAGTATCATTTGAAATAAATACGATGAAGTATTTCGGAAAAACTTAGATCTTGTGTGACATTCACTAAACATTTCCGGAACGATTCTGGCTCGTATGATCGCGAGAAATTATAACAGTGCTATAACGACATATAATTTCGATAACTTACGAGCCCAAAATCCCAACAGTTATTCATATTTTGTCTCAATRTATTTGCTTTTATAAAATACGGAATTTATTTCTCTATTTTTCTCTTAAATTTTGAACGTGGTAATCCTTCATTAACAAAGATGCAACCGATATTCGTCCCTGAAAAAGCGGTCTTTATCACTCATATATGTAACATTTCATTTTTCAACTAACAAAGAATCAAATCAGAAAATATTATTATGTAGCATTATTTAGTTTTTACCAATAGATTCTAGTGAGATATGAATATAAGAAGTGTAAAGTGAAAGCGATAGCTGATAGCAAAAATACTCTAGAGTATTTGTGACAAAACCCCCAGGGAGACTGGTACAGGTCAAGTCACGTGACCTCCAAGTCAATGGCAACGTGTTCTCATATAWATTCCGGCTCCATCTTCAACAAGGTTAGTCGACTCACAGAAAAAGGTAAAATATCCTTGAAACTTGMCTGATTTCAATTCTGTTTCTTGTAATACGTTAGAAGAAGACTTTATCTCGATACCTGTTTTRTTATTTTATCAAAATCTTGTTATTTTGAGTGGTAATCGTCGGCTGATTTTGRGTGAATATTTTATGGCTGGTTTACTGTTTTCGTTTCGTTATGCACCCTGTCAGTCTGGTATTATTGGCCAACTTCTCTTGTTGCAAAACATACCAAGATCGTTCGTTTTTTACCCCAAATTTCACAGGATAACTTATTAATTCAAACTTAACATAACTAGCTTGATAGATTCAGCGTTCTCGAAATCTCTTATCAAAGAATTTAAGGTTCATTTGGTCAAATAGCCGCTCTCATGTGAAATTGAATATTAACTTCTCATCCATGACATAGGAAAACCATTTGACTTGTACAATGTTTCAAGACGAATCCATGCCAATCTACACTACTGTTAGGAACAGTTCTCGTCTTCTAAACAAAAACGACTCTTTTAACTTCTGTTTTGAAAACTTCAACCAATACCTTAAAATAAAGTTCTAACGTCAGGTCAATCTACACGGAAATATTCGCTAAATTACTTGGAAGATGTTGGAAGGCTGTGTGTGAGTTGGTAGGGGAATTTATTCCTTTTAACGCTACTTAAGTCTAACAGATAGTTGACAAATACCTAGAAGAATAAAAATGTGAACCTAAAATCGCTAAAATATATTTCTCCTACAGTGATATCATCAAACTCTCGGCTATTCTTTTTGGAATCTTACTCTGTATAAGGCGGATCCATATATGAAGTCCTTTGCTTTACTCGATACAACTGGCAAAAAACTTTGGCGCTTTTCAAGAAGGGAAATTTTAATTGCTACTGCTTGTAGGGGTATCTCATTCAGGTTTTTACGCATGAAAAGATATCTACGGACTCAGCAGTATTCCTCAAATTAAAAACCAAATAAAAAAAAGCTTATACGATGATTTTGAAGAACAGATGAAAAACTCGGCTTTTCAAATGCGTAGCGGATACATACAGCAGAGTTATCGTCACAACGAAACAAAAGTATTTTCTAGCTATAATGCTAGAATTTATTTTTATATGAGGACTTTAAAGTTTTGGTTTGTCTGACAAACAGGATGGATTCGAATTCAGTGCAGCGGAGTGCGAAAAAATAAAAGGAAAACATGATTTATTTTATACCAGTGAACATGGGAAAAAAATACGTTGTAGTTCATCGGTAAAACAAGGTCATTTTATTTGTCAACTATTCCTGAAAAACATCATTAAATACCAGCTATTATTTTGATTTTAGCTGACAAATTGAAGAGTAAAAAACAAATGTTTCGAAAAGGATAAAAACATGTAAAAGCATATTGGTAGCTTGCGCATCAAAAAAAAGATTATATATTAAAAAATATATAATTTGTTAGATTTTCTTTCATATACTTTACCAAGAAATCTTGTGCAAGCTTCGCTATGTACCCGAAAAGATAAAAAACGTGATTGTATATATCTGAGCATTGACTTAAGAACAAGCTGGACTCAAGACTTCACGTTTGTCACGGGGTTTCCTCATGATACGTGGAATTAGCTTTTTACGAATAAAAATAATCGTTATTGAATACTGTGTCATTCGTTTTGATATTGATAGCAAAGGAGTATAATTTTTCACCCGGTAAATAAGATTTAAAATTAAGTTTAAAAAATATGTGGAACGATTGTTATGATGCTTTATTTCATCAACATTTTTAAAGAAAAACTAACACAATTTAGTTTTTCAGGAGTAATCTAATCCGTGGGAGGAAATTTTTCAAAATTTTTCATCTGCTGTCCTTGAGTCTATTTATGTTCGTTGTCGTTTCAGGTGAAGAACTAATCGCTAGCTATGCGAGATGCTTCGCTCGATGAAGCTAAAGTCTCTGAACCCTCACATCACTTGTGTACTGTGTGGAGGATATCTCGTGGATGCTACTACCATCATTGAGTGTTTACACTCCTGTAAGTCTTCAACTGTGTAGACAAGTCTATATTCTTTTTCATATTCCGATCAATGAACGTCTTAACAAATACAAGACAAATTCTTCTTTTTTTTGCTGATCGGTTCTATCGTTCTACGCGTTGAATGTAATGAGGAAAGCAATATTTAATTCAATTCAATTGCAAGTACTCAAGCARGACATTTTGATGTAAACAATGAAGTTAGATATGTATTGCGTTTGTTCGGGGTTGCGTGGCACAAGGAGCAAAATTATAAATACAGTAACCTTTTAAAATTCCGAGAAAATTCTACCAAGTTCAGCGTGCTAAAAAACGGCTTAAATCGAATCAGTTACTTTACACAAGGGTACTGTTGGAAAGGTCAATGCAAATGTGATTCATTGTGGAATCTCTTCATTTACGTACATCGTTCGATTTATTTCAAAAATTTCAGTCGAGTTTAGATAATTTAAGGAAAGTAAATGATTCCAGAAACAAAATGCATAATCCAGACGCTATTAAACGTTAATGGCACTCATTGACATCCCAGATAAAAATAAATTTGACTTTAATTTAGATGTAAGTGCCAGATATAAAGGAAGATCTTGGACACTAAACTCATTCCTATTATTGTAATGTGTCAAAAAGTGTTTACTTTGGGCTTGAGTCCCTAGAACATCTTGGTCGCTATCTTCTTGCTATAAAATTCGGATTTCGTGTGTTTAAGATTCAATCCACGGGAAGACGAATCGATAATATACGGGTTATCCTTGTCCTATAGAGAGTTTACGAGAAGTCTGTTATATCTACTTGCTTTTCTGCAATTCTTTTGATATTAGGAAGAACTCGGGAAAATGAGTTCCATGGTTTTCTTAGGGGACTGAGTTTTACCGTGCGCGGTTAGAAATTTTTTCATTTCATGTTTTTAACTGCCATAGATTAAACGTAGTCTGAAAGAGGTCACGAATGGAGTTCGTCTCTCTAATATGATGCTTGAATCATTTATTACGGCGTGTTTCCATTACTCTTGATTTATCAATTATCTCCGTCTTCCGACACTAGTAACAATCGCTTTTTAGGATATATTTTGTTTACCATTTAAAAGGTTTATCGACCTTCGAAAATGTAGAGGTGTCGAATGACATATCAGCTTACATCGATATGACAAAGGTGAAAAAACAAGAGTATCGAAGGAAAAACCGCGAAGAGTTTCCTGAGATAAAAGGACGGACTTTGCCGACAATGAATTGACCGATCGGCGATCAAACTAAATGTTATTGGAAATGTATGTATATATGCTTGCTTGCTTGCTTCTTTGTTTGTTTGTCTGCTCTCTTGTTTTTATGTTTGATGTATATGCGTGGTAACGATTACTGAGCAGCATCCTTGGAGTTGAAAAAGTACGGTACCCTTACACTTCTCATGTCCAGGCATCTTTATTTTATTTATAATGTACTTCTTTGTATAGTCTGCAGGAGCTGCATCATACGATGGCTTCAGAAGAGTTATCACTGTCCCGTATGTGAAACAGAAATTCACAAGACAAGACCTTTTCTTAACATTAGGTGGGTGTTTACACCGGTGACCTACCAGTCACAGCGCTGTGGGTTAGGCATTAGAGACCTTTACCACTAAATGCTAGGGATCAGGCCCAGAAACACGGCCGCAAACACGGAGAAACACTCAGCATCAATGAAATTAAATATGGCGGCTCTTCTATCAACAACTTCGTTATGGCGCCTTGCTAAATGCCGAAAGTTTGACGGAAAACACCTGACGTTGAACTGCAAGCTGAGGTTTGCGGTACCTAGCAAGAATGTTATGCTAAAGGTCTCTAATGTCGAAAGTTTGACGGAAAACACCTGACGTCAAACTACAGTTTGAGGTTTGCGGTACCTTATCAAGAAAGTCGTGCTAAAGATCTCTATTGCCTTTCAAATCCGTCAAAGAATAGGAGAAAGAAAGATCAGGACGTGCAGCCTTTTTTGCCATAGCACCAGTGGAATAGTCCCCTTCACAGTTCCCTGCACCATCTTTAAAGGTAGCCGTGCCTTTGCATCGAAGCGAGACGTACAGTGAGCTTGGAATGATAGAGACCTTTTTTATCACCTTGGACAATTATTCACATGTCTCTATCATTGCAAGCTCGCCGTTCGTCTCGCTTCGATGCAAAGGCACGGCTACCTTTAAAGATAGCGCAGGGAACTGTGAAGGGGACTATTGACAATTTGCTGCCGCGGCAAAGTAGGTTTTGGTGGACGTCAATCAAATTGTTTCCATGACATTGTTGATAAACGCAAAAATTTTTTATTTAAGGCACGTGCCTATGGAATGTCATGGAAACGCCTTGATTGACGTTCACGACGATTCCCCGCGTGCTATTACGAAGTGCTGTAAAATAACCTGCTTAATACGGACACCGACCGTGTTAGGACGGACATCGTTTAGTGTCTGGTCCTATTGATGCCCGTATTAGCATTGCTTCCACTGACTGTATTCTCTTGAAATAACCAGCTTAATACGGACACCGACCATGTTAGGACGGACATCGTTTAGTGTCTGGTCCTATTGATGCCCGTATTAACATTGCTTCCACTGACTGTATTCTCTTGAAATAACCAGCTTAATACGTACACCGACCATGTTATGACGGACATCGTTCAGTGTCTGGTCCTGTGGATGTTCGAATTGATATGGGTTCCACTGTACTCTTGAAATAACCAGCTTAATGCGGACACCGACCATGGTAGTATGGGCATCATTCAGCGTCTGGTCCTGTGGATGTCCGTATTACCTGTTTTATACGGACACGCTATTAATAGAGACATTATTTCGGTCACTTGCATGTCCGTATTCAAGAGACTCGATTGTATAATCTCCTTTTCTTTATTAAACATAACAGGCCTGACCGTGTTCTGCAGGACATTGTCTACAAACTCGTACCTGGATTTTATCACGGTAAGTGTCTTCCAAGGCAGATTACTAGCAAATAAAGCTATTTATTTTGGGCTTAATGTTTTCCCGTTTCGATTCAGGCCGAAACATTAATTGCGCATGTGCCAAAAAATGGATTACACCAGAGCCCTCGTTCTTCGCCGCAGGCAAGAATAAACGCAGGGTTTGGGTACGAGATTGACGTTCCATTCCCTAGAGTATCATCTTGTGCGGTTGCGCATAAGAAGACACATGAATATGGATACACTGACAACTCATAAAGAGAATCTTATTCTCAAGGGAATGACACGGGATCTGAAACGGGAAAACATGCATTACGCAAAAGCTAAAGAGGTCTATTTGACCCGTTCTAACTTATGCAATTTTTCTTCTCAGACGAATTGCAACGTCGTAAAGATTTCGAAGAAAAACTTAATGAAGCCTCCAAAGGTAGTTTTCTTGGTGCATCATTATACATCTACCCCTGGAATAAATACCAAAAAAGGTTCCAATGTTGTCGATACCCTGAAACAACCTCTGAACTGATCTAAGTCAAGGCACGGCTTACTCACAGATTGAACTCTGAAACAACCTCTGAGCTGATCTAAGTCAGGGCATGGCTAACTCGGATTGAACCCTGAAACAACCTCCGGGCTGATCTAAGTCAGGGAATGGCTAACTCACAGATTGAATTGGAATCTAGCGTGTTGGTTTTACGGCGAGAGTCAAACCGGAAACCAAGACAAAAACTCTTGAATCAAGGGAGATACCTAACAAACTCTACTCATATGAAAACACTGTCCAAAAATCAAACCTGAGTCCCCACAGGTGAGAGGCGAGATATATTTCATATACATTCATTATACTAACTTTTTCTTTCCGTTCTCGATAGCGGGACTCAAGGATGAAGCTGACGAAATCGAAATCGACGAGAATGAGCGTCAAGACAACGAGAAGAAAGACCTGGATTTGATAGAAGATCCTGTTTGTGTTACACTAGAATATTATGGGTAGGAACGGCCATGTTTATTAGTTTGTTGATTTAGTTTGTTTTCGATGTTCGAAAGAGACTGGTAACGAAACCGTACCGCATGGGATTGTGGATCTGAATATTTGGCCATGAGATGGAACAGCGTCTTCATTTTGCGTGCCTAAATGAGACCCATAATACGATGCGAGTTCGCTCTTTAATCACGATTTCGCGCAGCCAAGGTACAAGCTTGATAGCACTCAATTGATTCAACTCAGCAATATAAAAAGCAAACTCCTTTCTGTGTAACAATATAAACACTCTGGTAGCTGTAGAGCAAGTGTCTTAGAGGTAAGCTTAGGAACACAAAATGAAGCCGCAGTGCTTCTCTTGCTTTTTGAGTGTTGCATTACAGCTGCCAGAGCGTTGACATTGCGGCGTCATACGTACACAGAGACGAAGCGACCGTTTCAATAAAATATGTTAAAACCTCGTGATGCTGATATGTCGACCACGTGATACCAATGTTGTACACGTCAACAAGATTTTTTACACCACGTGATAAAAACTTGACGGCACTTTGGTCACGTGGTGTAAAAACTTGTCCATGTGGAACAACAATGGCATTATGTGGACGATTTGAAATGCACTTGCGGTTAACTTAACAGACGCTTCGAAGGCGATAAAAAAAAACTGCCTCGGTTTACTGGGAAGAGTAGTAGGTCTCTCCCAGACTACTAGATTTGTGATGCCAGATTTAGTTTACCAACTTATTCTTTTATATTCAAAGGCGCAAGAGATTCTGGAAGGAGAAAACGGTGGGTGAATCTAGATCTGTTAATTATTCATTATGCTGTTCGCGCCCTCACTCTCCCGTTCTTTCATATTCTGTCTTTCATATTTTCACTCGTTTATTCCCTTTTCCAGATATTCCCAACACGCTATCTGCGCTGTTCATCAAAGCTGCCCGTCGATTTACTCAAGAAATTCGTTACCACGAAATTCGGCATCCCACAAGACACACATTCTGTAAGTTTATTGATCGTCTTTCGGTCCTTGTGAATCTGCAATCAAGGAACACAGCGGTATTTTATGGACTACAAAAATGTCTATTTTGTTTTCTCGCGAGCATTTCTGCTAATTTATAATAGTAGCTCATAATTATTTACTGAACTTGGCATATCTTGTTCAAGCCTCGGCCGGACCAACACTCAGGGTCTTAAAATAACTGAGTAGAAGGTGCTGCCTTTGTAATTACATCTACAAATGGTTAGACCTTCACGTGGCTCGGATGACCACCTTAATGGCGGTCCCGTCCCTAATTAACTAGAGACGTTAACAGAGGACCACAAGTTTATCAGTTGAATTACTGTCAAGTGTTATCCTCTATAAACAAAGTTAATTTATTTATTTTTATATCTACCTATTAATTAATTAATTAATCCATTTTTTTTTTGAAGGTTGAGATCGTACGCTGTGATGAGATCCTGAGTGATTACCTGACGATGAAAGAACTCTGGAGAATATATGGATTACATACCAAGGTAAAACACACATCTTTAATAATAATAATGATGATGATGATGATGATGATGATAATAATAATATATTCTCAGGGTTTCTAGGTCAGCACACATCTTTACTAATCGGGGAGACAACAAATTGTCTCTGCCGGAAATAGCAGCAGAGTCCTCGTGTTTTCAGTAACTAAGGGAGACTTTATTATGTCAGTTTCTGGAGTCAAACTATATCTCGCATTGTCTTATCTAATCAAGTAATATGAAACGCGTGCGTATGTCTGTTGTATAGTAGTAGAGCACGAGACAAGCAAGGTTGGCGTAGCCGTTTGTTTCCCTCGCTTTCCTTACTCTTCATGGCTCCCACATTGCGTATGTCACATTATAGAGACACGAGAAAGCGACTGTTTTATATTCAGTTTGTTATGAAATAGTTTTTGGGGGTATTACGCACGCATGTTTTTGTCCTTTGATATAAACACGTAGGATAACCAGCTCATCAGCGCCGTGTTATATCATTCTCAATAATATTAACTACCGCTTGTTTGACTGACTGTGTTCCCTTGCATCGTGTTGACAGACCTTCATCGATCTACAGTACATCATTATCGATAAAAAGATTGACACTCAAATAGAAGAACTGCCGAAACGAATCCCTGTGATAAAGATCAAAAAAAGACGAAGGAGAAAACAGAAATCTATCTCAAGCAACGATGGCACGAGTATTGCACCAGTAAAACGAAAACGTCAAAGACGAATAGGAAGAATATGTAAGAAGATTGGTTTGTCAGAAACCACGGATACTTCGCTTACCACTTTGAAATCAATAGACGAACAAAATATGGGCAATCAAATGGGTGTTGCGCTTTTGTCTAACGAAGAAAATAATACCGTTCAACCTGCAAGCAATATCTCTCAGCCTGATCCAGCAAAACAGAATGACAATATTAAGATGGACACTTTTGTGTGTCCTGTCACCCCAGAAAGTGACACTGATCACACCGTGCCAACTGGTACCGGTTTAGATCTATCTACAAGCTAGTAGATAGCCTTGTATTAATGTACATTATCAAAATTTTTATACTCTATATATATYCTTATGAATATAACACCGTACGCTGCACTTCCTATGAAGTAGCATATACACTGAATCGAAATATGGTGGCCAATTTGAATAACTACTGTTCTGCGTTAACTAGCGACAGACTAGCCTCTCATACATGTGATAAACCTTTAATGTTTAATTCCTCGTGAATACGAGGTCAGTTGCGAGTCAATACAGAAGAGAGGGCACAGGGAGCCCGGCTTTGGGATTTGTACATGAATAAATGAATCAATAAAGTGCTTTGGGTTTCCTGTGTTGAGATTTGAAACAAGACGCTGATACGTTGAATTTCCGGTAATCGTACTACCAGTAACTTGATAGCAAATTAACGTAACACATCAGTGTAACGCACGCCCTAGTATATGGTAAGAAAGAGAGAAGGGCTGAAACTAATTTGAGTACCTATTTTGAAACCGCCGTTAAAATAATTCGCCAGGGTTTATTACCAGCAACTACAGCACCAAACGATCACATGACAAATAAACTTGACGACAGCATGTCCTATTTATAGGGAATATTAATCTGTGACACACAAAACAATGATATTTGTAAGCCATACTTTAAATGTATGTGGACCAGTGGTTGATGGGACCAGTTAGCTCTACTACCGTGACCTCTCTGGTAAATATCCGCTTTCAAACAATAGACTTTGACAGATTCATGACAGTTTCATTGAAATGCAGCATTCTATTTTTATTGTCCTTTATATTATACATAGGTTCGTTTTCCGCCTCGCTCTAAACGAACTTTCTGGCGTACCACAGAGGGGAAATGTCCTTTTTCTTTATCAGGAACTCCATTTTCTTTCCCCAGAACTTTGCAGAACATTTCATTTAACCTTGATAGTGGAACCTGGGATTCCGCTCCAGATACAGAAAAGTTTTTCAAAAGCCTGAAGAAAAAAATATGAGATTTTAAATCCTGACGACGAAATTAACGGTCAAATATTTTGAAAAATATACCTTACTCACCATAACATAAAGTATTGTGCTCCTTGAATATTTGATTTGTTTTCATTTGATTCCAGATTCTGATTGCCAGCACTCGTCATGTTGACATTCAGACTGCTTTCCTCTAAAGCTCATTAGCACTGGTCCCATCAACCGCTGGTGCACATGTAACGATAAACTTGCCTTGTTTCAGCCCTTCTCTCTTTCTTACCATTTACTAGGGCGTGCGTTACACTAATACGTTAAATTTGAATTATAAGCTGCTCTCGAATTACTTACATTAATCTGCTATCAAGTTACCAAACCTCAATACAGGAAACCCAAAGTACTTTATTGAGCTATTTATCATTGGCGTCTTGTTTCAAATCTCAACACAGGAAACCCAAAGCACTTTATTGATTTATTTATTCATGTACAGATTCCAAAGCCGGGCTCCCTGTGGAGAGGGCAGCCATAAACAATAGAAACTTTCTGCACAGAATTTGTATAAAATAGAGTTCAATTCCCGGAGGATAGAAAGTGTATTGTTTTGGTTACCCCATAATGGCCACTGTGACGTCACGTGAAAACGTTCTATTTATCTAAATTGGTCGCCATATTTCGATTTGGTGTATACAGCTGTTCAAGAAAAAAGTGGCCTCAGATTTTGTTGCATGTTGTAAACCAAGCCCGAAGTGCACTATGGGCGATGTAAATGCAATCAGCGAAAGGTCACAACGATAAGGAATTTTACCAAACTTTTGGAGTGGAGTGATTTTCAGTGAAACAAAAAGTTAAACTGAACTAGACGTTTTCAGAGCGTTAACTCGGGCTTCCAAGGTCTTGTTTCTGGGGTTGTTTTCTGTGAGCCTTCGTTATCTTGAGCTCAGCGCAAAACGCATGCGTCCTAGACACAGGAAGTCCAAGTACTTACTTTTACTACATGTCAATATTTAAAAGTCAAATAAACACAGCAGATAATAAAATTGAATGAATTCTTGTCAAGAACATGGACCTTGGTGTTGAGACTGATTCAATGTTGCTTGTAGTCGATCGACGAAACCATTCTCGTCTCGAAATGACCTATTTTATCGCCTATTTTATCACCTAAAAATAGGTGTAAATGAAGCACGTGCAAGAGTGTTTTTATTCGATTTTCCAAACACCAAGAAGTGAGTTGAAACAACGAGGAGGAGCCGTGTTTTTTTAACCAACATCAAGGCTTTTGGTAGAGGAAGAAGCACTCTTTCAAGTGCTTGATATGGCTTCTCAAACTATCAAAAATTCTTGGAGAAATTCAAAGCATAAGTTGGCCAAATTTAATGCTAATTAAGAACACACATTCAAACCTCCCTCACGCTAAAAATGTTTTTTGTTTTATCCTCATGAATTATTAACGAGTCTGAGAATGGCACGTGCCTATGGAGTGTCATRGAAACGCCTTGATTGTCACCCACCAAATCGTGCTTGGTCGCGATGACCTGGGGTGCTACCATTCAAACCAGTCCATGCGTTTGGAAATTCTTTTATTTATTGTAAAATAAGAGCGGGGAACTTTTCTTCCAAAAAATGGTGCACGCGTCACGGAAGAACCGAAAAGAGCGGGAAAAGTGGATTACCTCTATCGAAAGACTGGGATTTCCGGAATTTTTCGATTGGAATGTCACATACCATTTGTTTTGCAACAACAATTTCCAGTTTTTCCGGGTACAGTACTGAAATGATAAGCACCGCTGCATTCCGTACTTGCACCACGAACATTACGCGGCTAAATAGCGGTGGATTCAATGCCATTCCACAGTAGAGGACTAGACGATTTATGGAAAGGTGGATGAGATATGATGGGCTAGCGGACGCCTCTGGACTAATGGATGGATGAAATGAGAAAATGAAAGGAAGGGAATGGAAGGGAAAAACATAAACGGAAGAAAATAGAACGACAGAAAGAAAGGAAAGGGAAAAAGAAAGAGAAAGAAAAATAATAGTGGTGAATGTTAAAGCAAGCGAGTGATCGAGTGATAAGAAGTAAAAAAAGAAAAAAAAAAA
>NW_022261673.1:67692-83247 GCF_009602425.1 Actinia tenebrosa | reverse complement strand
CCAGCGGTGATGTGTGATAAAATAACGACTTAAGGTGGGTGCTACTTTGAAGAACCTTCTAGTCAGCGGTAACTGAATGACTACTGAAAGTTTCTTGTTGGGCGGTTGTCGAAATAATTTTGTTGTTGTCTAAAGTTAGTATCATGAACTATAAAAGAATAATCCACAAGAATTTCGGATTACCGTAAATAATATCTTTCAATAGAATACCAGATTCCCTTGCACACTTACTTTTGTTCAGTTAATTAGCACCAATTGTCTTACCAGTTCTCATTAGGGAATACRACTTTAAATAAGAAAGAAAATTCGCGAGGCATTATGGTAGTGGTAGTCAAATGACGCCATCATGGAAACGTCCTATTTGTAGATAACGACTAGTTTTGGAACGTCCTATTTGCTGGTTTTTCTTCTTATGAGTAGTTTTCAATTTCTCTTTCAGATTTAATCCAAAAAAGCCTCGTGGGAGATTCGAACTCCCGACCCCTGGTTTACGAGACCAGTGCTCTAACCACTGAGCTAACGAGGCCTTGTTCTATCTCTATTTTTCTAAAACAATTAATCATAGTTTGGAAAATATCTCCAAGAAACGCAAACTTCTTTGCGTGGAATTTAGTCACAATGCACCGGGCGAAAAATTTTCTTCCACGTGTCACGTGATCCAAGGCAAAATACGAAGAGAATAGTTGAATTGGTTCATCAGTATTGTTTTCTTCTTTATYCAACTTCTTGTTTGTTTTCTTGATTCAAAGCTTGAGATTATGACTTGGGGTTAAMAAACTTGGAAAAAAGGCATGATCTTCAAATAAGTACGGATCTACCTATAGAGCTTTTAAGTGACTATGWTTTTACACGTATGGAAAACCTCTTGCGGGTCCAAAACAAAGAGTAGTTCTATAAACAGTTTTCTTATTTTTTCTTCATGACAGGATTTTTTGTCCAAGTATAATTGTTTCTGAGATGGAGGCTAAATMATTGAGGACATTTTTCACTTTATTTTAGCACTTTTTGTGAGCAGTTGGACCAGGAAATACGTTAATATATTAGTATRTTAAGCCCCTTGTGCGAAAAGTAAACGATAAAAAGCATAGATATGATGGATAAATGATCAGTAATGTTTAGTATCAATGAAACGAATTTCTGTGAATTTACGTTCGCTGCATTAACGATTGACCGTTTCACAATTCAATCAGATAGCAAATTATRAAGAACTTGAAACATTCAAAGAACATTTTTCATACTTCAATTTAAAGATAAATTATGCGAAATTATTTGCAGTACTTGGTGTTTTTTTTTTGTTCTTTGCTTTCATTGTCAGCGTTTCTTTCACGTTGGTTGTGTTACCATGGTCATCAGCTGTGACGTATTTGAACTGGGTTGGAATTGAGTATTGAGTTGTGTTGCGCGGGGAAATCTAAATTAATTGCAAATCCATGCCACGGCTTTGGTTTATCTAAGGGAGGACGAGAAACATTCGCACAAAATGCCAGGAAAAATGATCAGCTCTCTTTGTGTATTGGTTATCAATGTAGTATCAGTGTTTGGGTTTTTTATTCTTTACTTTCACTTCACGGTTCAAACCTCTYTTTTTATCGCGGAGAAATTTGCCTCACGACAAGCGACAGGATTAATGAGGCATTATCAAAACAAGCCAACTCAACAAGAAAGRAAAATCGGAAAATTCGCAGTACACGAGTGGAACAACCTATGTAAAGGCACACTCCAACACTTGTTTAAGTCTACAGTGTTCCCAAAGCATCCGGACACTATTTCCGTCGTTAGCAAATCTTTTATCAGTTCTAGAAATCAGAATTCTGGGAGACGTTTGAGTGGGTATTTGCATGTACCGGAGACAGGGATTTACAAGTTTCTTCTCAAATCTAGTGGAGGTTCAGAGCTCTGGCTTTCGGAAAGCGAGAATCGYAAAGACTTGGAACTTGCCGCAAGAGTTCACCCAGAAAATATCGAGCTAGACAATGTCGAGCAAAAATTTCAGTATTCGACAGAAATATTCTTGAGCGAGGATATAAGCCATCCTGTTGAAATTTTTCATTTTGGCGATTTTTTAGAAGTTCGCTGGATTCAACCTGAAGAACACGAATTTGAAGTGATACGAGAGAAGCATATATCACACGACACTAGGAGCACAGGACATGAAGATCTAGCCGCTTGGTTCTTCAAGAATAAGGACAAGCAGATGGATGAGAACACTGTCTTGAAATTTTCATTGATATCTTTTATAAGTCCAGCATGGGTAAGGAATAAAGTTATGCCAGTGTGTTCTTATGGTTTAAAGGATGTTGAATCGGGGGAAAAAGCATCGAATTTTGCGGTTTTGAAGACAAATATAGAAGTATTGTTTAGTGATCCTGATGGACATGAATTGGAAACATGGAAGGAGAAAGCTGAAGTAAGACAATTGGTCGAATTTTATTTGAAGGGATTAGAAAAGGCATATCCGAAGTAGGTAACTATGAAAAATGATAAAGGCTTTGAATATTATGAATGCTAAATGATATGTAAATGTAAAAAGTACCATTATTCTTAAATATCTTTGAATACTATTGATTATGATTATCATCATTGGAATCATGGATTGCTAATCGTTATCTAATATTTCTCAATCAATCAATGAACATCAACTCAGTTAAAATTACCATTCATGATTACTGATACTTGAATTGCATCAAACAACATCAACGTCATCATCAAACATTGCCATCTTCAATGGACATCATCATCATCATCATCACCGCCATCACGGCATTCCTAATCATCATCATTACTTATCTTCATCTCCACTATCATTATTATTCATCAATCACTATTATGATTACTATGATGATGATTAAYATCATCATCAACAATATCATAATCGTCATCACCATAATTCTTAACATCATTATCGGCATCAACACAAAACAGCAACAACATTTCTATAATTATACGTATACAAAATCAAAAAAAGTAAATGAAAAATAGATAAATAGTTTCAAAGATTTAAAAAAAAGTTTTGCATAATGCATGAAACATAAACTTATGTTGTTTTTTTATGTCAAACTTAGGAGATTCAAAACAAAGCGAGTTTACAAAGTAGAGAAACTTTCCCTCTCGAAAAACCAAGAACCACTTTACCTGTTGGAGATTGAACTAGAAGTAGATGGCCTGGATTATCCTGAACGAGCTGTAGAATACATCCACAAACCCAATGCTTCTCATTTCTGTTATCCAGAAGGCTTCAAYTGGAACAAGGAAGCCTTTATAAATGTGATCGTAGTAGTCAAACAGGAAGCAAAATGGTTCAAATTATTCATCGATAGACTTGAAAAAGCCTTCGAGGACGCCTTAGAAGTGGATTTGCACCTTATTGTAGTAGATTTTGAGGAAACAGGACTTAATATTGAAAGTAATTTAAACAAAACAACACTAAAACACAGRTTCACAGTTATCAAGATGGACGGACCTTACTCAAAGTCACGTGGCTTTAATAGGGCAGCCTTATTGGTTAAGGGGAAACATCCAATCATATTAGCATGCGATGTTCACGTGGACATTCCCGACACCCTCTTCGAAGATACGAGAAAGGTGCGAACAATATACGATTTTGRAAATAGTATTTTAAAAACTTTCTTTAAAACTTCTTATTGTTTGGATTTTTTCATTTATTTTTGAACTGTTTTTGAAATTGTTTAGACATGACTAAAACGAATGCAGGTTCAAACTTAAATTACTCCAAGACTGAATGATTTCGAGAGCATTCAAAAGTAGTTTATTCTGTATTGTTGTTTTTAATTTTTTGGCAGCACTGTATCGAGGGACGCATTGCTTTCGCTCCTGTCGTCTTTCAGCTTGACTGCAGTTCACATCCGGGGATCCAAAACCCAAGTGGATCGTGGTGCTTCCATGGTTACGATGTGATTGGCATTTACAAGAAGGATTGGACCAGGATTTCAGGTAATATCCAGTATATATATTCCATAATTATTCCACGTATGTGAATGGATAGAGTTTTATTTGAGTTAAAGAGGTACAATTGCCTTGACACTCAAATGGCTTTTGYTCTGAACCAATAGGAACCACGGTACCACATTTCTAACTCTTGTTAACGCTTTTTTTAAGGAATGGATGAAACTCTGTTTGAACAGAAAGCGGACTGGGACCTAGTTCATAGAATTAGGAACTCAGGGCTATWTGTAACACGAGTCAAGTACCCAGGCCTCTACCGTTACTACATGCCAGCACGGMCAAAAACCGTTGAGAAGCTAAATAAGGAGCTGGGATATCTACAGAAGGATGTCTGATCCAGGAGATCCAGATTATGGGATATTTTCCTGATAGCCGGGAGYTCTTTAAGGCACATGCGCACGATGAAGATGCTGGACTTCTATTTAGCAGAACCATTGTCGTAACAGTTTTGTTTAACGATTTTTAACGAATTCTCTTCGATCAAGATATAGACWGTTTTATTCTATGTTCAAACGCAGCAAGCAGCGCCATGATCGTAAACCCCGTAATGAGTCCAGCATTTTGAAGAATTATAACAGTTTTCTTATTATTTATACTTGTTGAAGCAGAAAGTAGAAGCTCTGGAACCTGGAGATTAACAGACCGTTATGATTTTATGCAATACAATCGAGATAAATAAGAATGCACTGCTTTAATTTCAAATACTACACACCAATTCGAAATATGGCGACCGAGTTTGAATTGAACTATTGTTCTGGACTGACTAACGACTGACTAGCCTCGTGTTCACGTGCAAACATAAAGGCGTTTTCACATGTATGAGAGGCTAGTCAGTCGCTAGTCAGTGTAGAACAATAGTTATTCAAATTGGTCGCCATATTTCGATTCGGTGTTTAGAATATTAATCAATGTCCAAAACACCGAGGCATAATATTTGATCCATTGTTACGAACACCCATATTTATATACGTTTTAAAGTTCTTCTTTTTAGGTAAGGAAGAAATAATTTCGAAGGGAGTAAACGCAGGAAATAATAGGGCAACGTTACGAAACACCACAGCCCTTTTGTTCCCTAGAGGTTTAAAGCTGGGAATTTTTCACGCTTACCATTTCTGCAAATGCTATAAATAAGAACATTCCAGCRGTAACCGCGAATATCCAATCAGTAAGACTGAGTGTCGTACCCAGTAGCGCTCCGACTATCAGACCCGCGTACATGGGACTGAGCGATAAGGCCTGGAAGCACAGTCCTCTTTTCATTGTGAGGCCGCTTGATACYAAAATTGCAAAATCACCTGGGAATGACAAGAAAAACGAATTTTAAAAGGTCCTCTAAAAGTGCGGGACACGGCACGGTACAATTCGTAAGGTACTGACCTATTACATGAGGGACCTCGTGAAAAAGAACGGCTAGTGACGTACTAAGTCCATCTGAAGCAGATTTGGAGAAAGCACCACCGATAGCCATTCCATCGTTGAGCGAGTGTATGACGTCACCTAGCAATATCATTACCACCAGAGTATTCATTTTACTACTGCTATTGCTACTACTTTTTAAATGATCATCATTGAGGTATCCTGGGCCACCAGGAGTAGGACTAACTGGAGATTGGCTGTCTGAACTAATGAGAGTTGGAGTATTGATGTGTGAATGTGAATGTCCTGACTGAAAAATGACGAGAAAAAAACGGTAAATAATTAGATGAGTAATAAACAAAACAAAGCAAGGCAAGGCAAGGCAAGGCAAGGCAAGRCAAAAAGCATGGCAATTTCTTAAAAATTATTTCTTTATCGTTAGCACTTTCACGAAGTCAACTTCATATAGAGCGTTTTCACTCACGTGAGAAGGAAGCCAAGCAATAGAAACTTAATTCTGCACAGTTTTTTTTTGCATAAAGATAGAATTCAGTTCCCGTGGAGGTTATAAAATGTATTGTTTTGGAACACCAACATGGCCGATGTGACGTCACGTGAAAACGCTCTACAGTATCAGTAAAAACAAGAAACACACCTTTGACGATGGGGCTATTGTTAACGATGTGATTATAACAAAATCRCTGCCATGTACCAAATAGTGCCACACTTACCTCAATAGAATGAGTAATCAAATGGAATAGATAAAACACGTAGATACTACAAACAATGACTATGGATCGCCAGAGCACCTGAGAATCGGCATGAGGATCCACCTTGATGCCTAAATACCGAACTGAAATACGAGGGTTGATAGCCTATGGACCATACATAATAAGGGTTAGTCTTGCTTGAAAACATACCCGCGGAAGTTTAAGGTTACCCTCCTTTGTAGGCAACTCCTTGGGCTTCCTTTGGCCTAGGCCGTGTAGACCATGACCTTCTTTCCCGACACAGGAAGTTTAAACTCCAATATCATAGGAAGTCCAAAAAGTCAGTGACGAGATGCCTGTGGAGGAGTTTAATTTTTAAATTTTTAAAAGACCTTTGTTACTGAATTAGTCACGCAACTCGCGTGACTTTCAAAGTCTTTGCTAATGTTTAAACGCAACATGTTGGGCTTGTTAAAAAAAGATGTTGCGCATTATTTAGATGATGATTTTAACAGCCTATGAACGATACACAAGGGTTGATCTGGTTTAAAAGAAAGCAGTGCAACATCGTTGTCCCGCAATATATATTATATCACGCAACTCTAACGTGACTTTTGAAGCCCCATCAAGCGAAGTATTTCAATTCCACGCATGTTGGATCAGTTCCGCACTCTAGTTCAGCACGAGTTGAAGAGCAGTGGCTGAAGTAGCATTTCTAATAATCAAAGTCCAGACATCCTTAAAGTTTTAAGTAACACTAAGTAGTTCCATCAGTTCAGTACGCGGATGATATCCTACGATACCCAGATAGTGCGCACTTCACGCTCCCTCTTTTCTTCAGTGTCAAGTGCCTTGAAGGCGCCACGATAAGGTCAATTCAAGTCATTATATGAATAGGTACCATAGAAAGTCATATATTACTTACATGAGGTATAAGATGGAATATGGCATCTCCAGCAAGACACCCAGCACCAAGTGCCACAAGAAAAGCTATGATTAAATGTCGTATATTCCGCTGAAGTATGGGACAAATGARAACCGCAAATACCAGAGCAGTCCCTAGGATAACCGATACGGACAGTGAAGCGTATGAAAKAGCTGGGGGGAAGAACAATAATGATATTTAAAAAAATAGAATGACAGCTTCTTTGATTATTTGACAACAACAATATTAAATAATTGCTAATAAAACGATTGTCAGTATTTTGTACGTTACCTTTTAAGTGAGRCGTGCGTGGTAGTAGATTCGGCAAAGACGAATGAACACTACAGTTACTCATCTATATATACATATATTCCGAAAACAAAAATAAATGGCTGTTCTGCAGTTTTTTGGTGTTTCTCTAAACTTCAAAGTACCCTGATATAGTGGATTAGTGTTAAGAAAATCTTTCTCTTTCTTCTTCACAAATATTTATGACTGGTTCGTTTTAAWGATCCATAAACGTGTACGACAGAACTACCTGTAGTAACAGCGCACTGGATAGCAGGTATTTCAGGTTTTCTTATGAATTCAGGAATCTTAGCAGGTCATGAGTGGCTTGAAGAATAGTTGTCTAATAGCTTTCTCTGTTCAGGCAGCACAATTAAAATCAAATTGATAAAATGAAAAAGAAAAAAAGGATAAAATTTCCATGTCATCCTTAAGATATTGGAGTATCGACTCAAAGCATCAATGCGCTGTTATAGTTTTTTTTTTTTTTTGCCGTGTGTCGTTGGATTAAAGATTTGTTGTGCAATAATAAATGTTGTTGTGCAGACTAAGAGGGTAGTGTGCATTGACCTAAACAGATATTCGCCTACACACTATATTAAAATACAGATCTATTTTTACCCTTGTTCATTCTGTTTTGATTTCAAGGCATGCGCGCGACTTGAGAAAGTGTCATTCCCCGACAATATTTAGGAACAATTTCATTCTTAATTTTTTCGCTACGCGCTCGTTATGAATAGCGAGGATATTATTTATACTTAACGACAAAACATTTGTTGAAAAATTCTTTAATATTATCTGATCGTAAGGTAAGAAAATCTTGCATGAAACAGTAAAAATATATTACGAAGTAAAATRAAGCGATAAGGTCTCGACTTATCTTAAAGAGTGATGCTTCGTTTCACCACCAGTTTCTTTTTGGCGAACAGTTTTTTTGAATATCAATCGCATTAAGAATTYCCCTCACACTGTTTTCATAATATCCACTATTCTTCGCAAATAACGGTCTTACGTAAGCCTGAGAAAAATTMAAAGAATCCATAAAAAGTGCCGAGTCCCACACAGCTCTTTCTTCACCAAATATCTTCCCCAGGTCAACACCTTCAAGTACGATATTTTTTTCCTGTAACTCAAGCATCTTAATGATCGTAGAAACCGCAATTTCAACAAACACACCGAATTCTTCAAAAATTCGCGTCATTTTCTCAAACGCCATGGCGTACTTTGCAGGGATGTAAAAGATGTTCGCGTCGCCATGGTAACAGTGATATYTCCCACGACCGTTCCATAGTAAAGCATTTAACGAGTTCTCTATGYCCCAATTGGATTCTTCTTTACGTTCGTTATCAAGACCTCCATTTTGCTTGTCCACAGWGTTTAGGAAGATGATCTTTTTGTAAGCTTTCTCGCACGCTTTCATACCCCAAGCCGTGTACCACCAGATCCATTGCTCACGTGACTGCTCAAAAATTGCTTGGTTACCAAGTGTTCTTGTTTGCCATATTCTATGAAGGTCCAGTTCCGATAGTCTCCAGTAATTCACAAATAAGTCAYTCTTAATGAATAAATATCCCTTGTATTTTGGGTAGGCCTTGATTGCGCCCGCCAGACAAGCATAAGCGGTTATCCCATGTTGAATATTGTATATCAAAATGTTGCTTTTACTTCCGGTTTCGAGTGGATTTGATCCACAGAAAAGTATGTTGGGGAAATTGTTTTTATACAGGTCTTYAAGTGCTAGCATCTTTTCGCTGGTGATGTCGATGTAGGCGATGACAAGTAGAATATCTCTCATKGCTTCGGTGTTGCAGATAGGCTTCGAAGAATTTGTCTCGTTTTGGAATGAACTAGCAAAATGCCAACTTGCAATAGTCTGCTGTATCTTCAAGTCGATTGGACCTGTTGGGAAAATGCTCCATAGGTTCATACAAGAGGGATAAGGACCAATCGATTGGGCTCTGACAGTTACTTGTTTACATTAAGGTAGGTTGGCCCTAGTGCGAGAGACGAGGTTAATTTTTTCAATTAACTAGCTATCCCTGGCAGAAGGGTCCCAGAAACCTCATGCAATAGGTGCCTAAACATTTATCAGAAATTGAATATGGAGCGATAGGCCGATCTGATTTGTCAATCAATAGGGATATAAAACTGACCGGTCTCTTAGTAGCAATTTGACAGACGCTATGAATAACACTAGGCCAACTAGAATACGACATAACTACTAGGAGCTAGATAGTTTACCTTGTGAAATTATCAAGATCACTGACAAAGCTGCCACGAAGACCAAGCCAAGGAAACTTAACCGAAGACAGCGTCTGTGAGAAGCCATGAAAGAACAGAGCCGCCATTGGGTAGCTATCTTGATTTCATGGTGAAATTAGTCTGGACACAGAACATGTGATAGAGCAAAATAACCAATCATAAAGAAGCTTAACAGCAGAGGAAATGTCCAACGATTGTACACCTAAGTCTATCTCGTGAAATCTAATTTTGACTTCAAAGAGAAATCCTTTATCTCAAACACATTTAAATTCATAAAACTGATAATTGTAAGAGGCTACTAGGTTTATGACAACCAATTGCGCATGCGCTAGTCCTACTGGTGGCTRATGTGTCCTAGTTCAAGTACTTACTGGTTACTGCTTCACTCATTCAAATACTTTAGAGGTTACATTACCATGTAGTTATCAGGAGGACAAGTGCGACTAAGGGGGAAGGGGTGGGTAGTGAGTAACAAGCATTTATACAGGGGTAGTGAAGGGAATTTTTGTCAAGAGATTTCCCCCTGTACATTTTATCAAAATTGTAAAAAATGGAAACATTTATGAGAACTAACAGTTCTAACATTGAAGAAGTATGTTATATTAATAGTGGCCGGGAAAAGTTATTGATCATTATAAGCTATTAATTGGCGAATTGTTTCTGATATTTGATTGGTTCAGACGGCGGGAAACCATATTTAAAGTCACTGAAATCCAGCACTTTTATGYAAAACCTTCGTTGTCATGTTTGTTGCTAGGAAACGGTAAATATCGCCTAATATCTCACGAATGATACCACAATCGGACTCTACAATGTACCTAGCYCGAAAGAGCAGATCCTGGTTTATAAAAATCAAATATCAAACATTTTTTATTGTTTRGATTGAGCGATTTTTCAGGTCCTAGCTCCCCGACTAATATATGAACTGAAGCCGAGCAAACTGAGGAATCGAAGAAATTGAAAATAACTTCACTGTAATCCCTGGCTCATACATAAACCTTTGTATTTACTAACTCTTTATTATTTCACGGGCCATAGAGAATCATTGAAATACCTGCTGTTTATGGACCTTGTTTTCACTCGTTCTAGATTTGAGCATACTATGAACCACCAACCGGCAAAAGTTTTCTCATAAATTGGGAGTCCCAAGTATGTACTTCTTCTCGCGACCGAATGTTGCATTAAATTTTGTTTTTTTAAAATAACTAAACAAACACAGGAATATATTTCCAAGGCGTTTTGTTTTAAAAAGTAGATTAAGTATGTGGTAAATGAGAAGAAAAAAACTGTTGATCGTGTAAAGATCTTCGATTGATGTTTGAATACAGTACTTTTTATTTGTGTGCAAAGCTACTGGAATTAAGTATGTAACTCGCCAACTAAATCGAATATCGATTGTGTAAAAGCAAGTATGGCTTAGTTGGTATGAATTTCGCTGTAAGCAAAGCAAGAATCTTCAATCCCCAGCGATCTCATACTGGTTTTGACTTCTCCCTTATCCGTGTAGCTTTAGATCGGCTTTRTAGTTTTAAATGCCCTTAAAACGAGCGCTGATAGAGCGAGCGCGCGAGAGCACCTGCTGCCTGGCTAAGTGCGCGCCGTCGGTTTTCTGGAAAACTAGCTAGCTCTGGAAGGCCGCTTCTCATCACAACAATTCTGGATTAATTTTCTTAATTTTCTTATAACGAACAAAATAGAATTGAAAAATAGAAATGAGTTTAGTTTAGCGAAATATACATTAAAAAAGTACTGAAACATTCGTAGCATAAACTCTGGGAAAAGATATTTGAAGCTTGACAAAGATACGTGAAAAATGTCAAGGAAAAATTAAATAAATATGTTCAGAACRGGTTTAGAAGGTAAAGAATGTAAACTCCAGTGTTCGAAAGATSTTGGCGATGACTAGTGGTGATTTCATCTAAATCGGAGGCGAGAAGTAAAAAAAGAACAATCAGAGAAACTTAACACACACTAGTGAACMTAAACTTTTAAATCAAGATGCGTGTTACAACCTGTTCTTCGATCGCTGTTCACAAGACCATTCTAAAGACGCCCTCCCAAACGAAAAATCCTGAAAATTAAACGAGATTTCTCGTACAATATTTCCTTTCATTTTAACCTTAAATAAACGCGGTACAAATAAATGGTTTTGCGGAGTAGATTTATGTAGAGTTCGAAGTCGAAGCGCTGTCCATTACTGAGTGACGCTAGCTGTGAGACATGATTCGTTCACATGACCTAACCGTAATGTGATGTAATTGTTTACYGGTTAAATCGACTGGGGCAACCAGCCGGCCTACAATCACAACTAACAGACACTTCCAGCGGGATAAAAGAGTAAATATCTTCAAGTCGAACAGTTTGCTCAGCGCGATCCCAACGGAAGARAATACCACCTAACGTTTAGATGGCCATTGTCTCGACTGTAATCTAGTTTTGGGTCTTCAAGTGGWATTTTCTTGGRCTTGTTTGCGATTTTATCGACTTTCTGTCAATCTTCTTCCAATCAAAAAGTCGAGCGGACCAAGTTTGACAGCAGCAGAACTCTGCGCGTGCGTAAGGTGGAGTCYGCTGGCGGTAGGTATTGTTGTTATGGTGTTCATACGCGATTGACCCGCTCAAGAAGCAAATCATCAGGGTAGTGATATCATGATGGAAATCACGTCATATTGAGCAAAACTACACCCTTCTCTSTCCGCTCGCTCTCTCGATCCATCTCTTTCATCTACGGATCCCATGAGAGAGGCTGACCAAGGCAGCAGTGTGGACGGTGTTGGACAGATCTACAACTAGTTATGCCCAGATCGTTTCTTGTGAAGAAAACTCTGCTTGGAAAGCGTAAGCTGTCGCAGGAAGCGGACAGCGGTGAGTACCAGCCWTGTTGTTAATTGGACACCAGTTTGTTGATGTTGCTCGCCTACTGCCATATYGCTCTTGCACGGAGTCCGATACCTGGATTAATGGACTTCCCGGCAAGCAAGCTTGAGCTTTTTCGCGATCGTTTTTGCAAATTTGAATCTCAATTCTTACTGAAACCATTCTAATCCTACGATCCTACGATCCTACGATCTTCATGTAAATCAAATTTCTGAGCGYTTGACGCTGTTTTGACTTGCATCATAGAAAAATAACTTCTAATCTGACACCAAACAAAAGCTGAACTCAATTCAAAACTAATACTCGAAATTGTCCCAATATTTTTATCATTCTTGGTTTTTCATTAATTTTTTTTAAAACACAATTTTTTTTAGTTAAGAAATCAGAAAAAGATGTTTGTTATCGTTACGGGGTCACGAAGCATTTTGATCCTGTAAGCTAACGCCCAGCACCAACCYAACAACCATAGAATATGAATAATTCAACAACAAGCTATGTTTCTCGCCGGCTTCAAATGCACTGCAGAATTGATTCTCGAAGCTCAGGTTTTTTCCCTCAAACTAATTTTCGCTTTAAGGTGAAGATTGTTCAGATTCGTGCTCTGTAAAACGGGATGGCAGAGAGAAGAGTTATTCTCCAAGAAAATCGGCGATTACCGGTAGGTRATACTAAACGGTGTCAAACAAACAGGTACCAGGTGAAGAACCGTTCTGGAACTCTTCTAGAACTCGAAAATCTCTTGATCCCAATCAAGTTCAAATAWATCAACCTCTCATTTCGAAAAAATCTATGAAACTTTGACCAAAACAAGTCTTTAGATTCTCTTTTTCGTGTCAAATGGAAAAAAAAACTTCCGTTCGCGAGGCATTCAACAAATAGAAAAGAAATCGTCTTACTTGTTCATCCCGCCTTCTTTTGCTGAAAAGAATACTACTGACTGTATCTTTATATATATGTACTTCTTTTCTTCATTTCTGGGACTGTATACGGTTAAGTTTTATTCGAATATCCAATCTTAGCAAACTCGCGAAGCACTTGTTGAAATTAGAAACAAGTTGAATCTTTTCGCTTCAATAGGTTTGGGTAAAACATTGAATGTCAGCGCATTTCAATATGTTTAACGCCGTCTTAATCAAAAAAGAACTAWGGATATTTTGTTGTTGGAYTTTTATYTCACWCTTKAAATTWTTCTGTCTTCAAAGAGTTTATTTTYCCCCGTYTTTGAAAATCTAAATTTATAAAATCACGTAATAACTTGTTCATTTTGAACTTGACTGGAGTTCGTTGCGAAGAGATCACGTCATGAGCGCGGCCCAAATGTGGTTGAGTGATCTGATTCAGTGATTTTCAACCTGCTTTTTGAGATTGAGAAAGAAAAATATCAAGTTTTCCGCAATACTTTGGAAATATATCTTCGCTAAAACGGGTTTGTTTTTGTCATTTTTTGCTTAGTTCAAGTTTGTCATCACTCTCATTTATCATGACTGATTTGCGATTAGAAAATTATTGGACAATAAAAAGTTTATAATTAACCACTTTTCACCTTTAAGTGAAAAAAAATTACATTTCTCGAAGTTTTTCTTTAAAAATGTCTATTCAGTAAAGAAAAATAGTAAGAATGGAGTACGAAAAGTGTAGTTTGAATCGATGCCGTCTGGTTCAAGCGTCTTCCACCCACAATGCACTACTCACTGATGCATGCGACGGTGAATCTCCGAATTCCACAAATTACGAAAGGCTTTACTAGCATACAGTTAATTATTTAATCTATTTTCAAAATAACTTTAATCAACTTTTGCCTCAGTAAATTAAAAATAACGTGAAAAAGATTTAGTATAATGCAAGCGGTTTGATTATTCCAATGATTACTTTGCAGTTAACTTTCACATGAACGAAACTTGTAAGCCAARACTCTATCAGAACATTCAAATGGCTTCCGAGCTCAAGTGCTACACTCTAATTGGATGTACTGCTCTGTAATGCTTTCTGATTGGCTCAAATTGGAAACTATTTAAATGTTACGAATATTCTAGTCCTTATTCAACTCGTAAAAAAWACTACAACTGGTKACCTGTTTTCTCATTTCTCTGTTTRTGTCATTATTAATTTTAGGCTTATATTTCATTGTAGTYGTGTAGCGACATGAAGCAAACGACGCCTATACTTTCTTTTCCTGTGATATCATAGCTTCAAGCAGGTGGCTGATAAAGAATTGCTCAGCTTCACGCGATCTGTTCATCCTATAAACAGAAAGTCTGATAAGRAAATTTCAACTGAGAAATAAGTTAYCAAAAATTTAATGTTTTTTCGGTTTTGTTGCGAACTGTATCCTTGCACACTGTTGTCATTTTTCTCCTATAAAACAAAACGTCTGATAAAAAAATTAACCTAGAAATATTTAAAAAATTCTTTGATTCTAATTTGTTGGTTACCTATATACTAAAAAAAGTTTTTTCGGTTTTCTTTCCAACTGTGTATCACTGTATCACTGCACCCTCTTGCCATTTTTCATCCATTTTTCTTTCTTCGTTTTTCTTTTATTCCTTTCGTCTTCCTCCGGCCGTTTTATAGCATTTATTATTATATTTTTGTTAAAATTCTTCCTTTTTTGTAAACGTTTTGCATACGGATGTTTGAAACGCCTTGAAGCTTCCAAAGGTTGTTTCTTACTAGCTAGCCCCTTGTGAAGTTCCTTTCTAAATCATTTTTCTTTCACAGAAAATGTTACAACTCAGCGTGAATTCATCCAGCCCAGTACATAYCCCGTGCCTAACACCACTCCTCCAACCTACTCAACTAGTTTTACCGGTTTTCATCACAATTTGGACACGCACGGCCTTCACACTTTAGCAGATCTTTGTCTACGGAGAGCGGAGTATAAYACTACACAAATCACCTCTCCACAAACAACCACAGATTTACCAAGTTATCAAAACGAAAAGAGTGGAAAATTCCAGACAAACAGATTAAAGAGAGAACAAGACTTGTCGCCGGTTGAGTCTGTTGGGGAAACATATACAGAAGACATCAAGGAAGAGGATGGYTCGGATAAGCCTATTGATGTGGTTGGAGATGATGAAGAAATAAGAAAAGGTGATAAAAATGAGAATGTTAATACAGCACGGCTTGAGAGACTTGAAGATGAGTTGGAAAAGATGTTACAGTAAGTATTTT
>NW_022261673.1:32753-51372 GCF_009602425.1 Actinia tenebrosa | reverse complement strand
CGATATAATATCCTGAATGGGGCAGGGAATTAAGAAGAGATTGTTTGATATTTTTGTTAAAGTTTCTTTTAGTTTGAGTTCTGATAGCAAACCTCTCCAGCTCGATTAGCTTTTTAGCTATTCTGGGAATCGAATTACCCTCTATTTAGTACTCTAACCTTGTAATGACTACTTATCTATATTTGTCTGATGGTAACAAAGATTCTGATGAAATCAGGTATTTGGTATTTGAATGATGAATTTCCAAGACAATATCATGGAAATAGTATAACCTATATAAGACATAAAACCCGATAAACCATGGCCTATCCAGCAGAACATCCTCGTATCTAGGCTATATATGGTATAATTGACAGATATTTCATACAAGTGACAGTTCATTATTTCTGGGAGGTGGTGCGATAGTGATTCATTTTCATTTTCCTAAAATTTTGAAATCATGAGCATGGGATTTCACCCAAATCACGAGTTATTCATTTGACTGTCAAACTACTGAGTACCAGGCTTCACATGCACTTGTMATCCACAGCCGTCACTGAGTGTCAAATGTTTCGTGACAGTACACAGACATCTTAACTTTAGTTTCCTACGCAAAACCACAAGACAAGCATGTGACTGTCACGCTATAGAATACATAAACCGTGACACGCCCCCTTTACGGTCCAGTAAACGAAAGCAAGAAGTATAATTCAGGGAATTGAAGTAGTCGAGCTCTGTCAAGATGGCTCAAGTGTACGCGCTCTTGTTCGTAGCAATCGTCTRCATGTCGAATGTTTTCATATCAGTTTCGGCCATGGCTGTCAACTTCACAGACTGTGGATCCGAAAGCAAGCTGGTCAGYCTTGACATAACACCATGCAGTGAACAGCCGTGCAACATGAAGAGAGGCACTACAGAAACTGGTACACTCACATTCATTCCATCTGAAGACATCACAAGTGCCAAGGTTAAGGCTTTTGCTGTCCAAGAAGGTTTCAACATTCCTTTACCAATCCCTAGCAATGCTTGCCAGGGCTATGGACTCGAATGCCCCGTCAAGAAAGGATCACAAGCAAAGTTTGTCGTCAAGCAAGAAATACAACAAGAATTTCCGCCCGTGAAGCTGTCAATCAAAGGAGAAATAATCGATCCTGAGGGGRAAATGCTTGTATGCTTTCAGTTCCCTATTGTCATTAGTTAACGGACGGACGTTAAGAACTGATGTCAGCGTGTAGTCAAGGTCACAAGGTTAGGCGTATTTGTACACATTTTAAAGTACGCTTGATCTACCTGTTGTAAAATTGAATTAATCATCAATAAATATTACTTTGACRGACTATATTTATTTAGATTTTGCTGAAATTCTGGAGGATAACGACTAGTGTAGTGTTTAGGTTAAGGGCTATTGTAGGGAGGGAAGGGAGGGAGGAAGGAGGGAGGGAGGGAAGAAGGAAGGGAGGGAGGGAAGGAGGAAGGGTATAAATTTGGCAAATTGGGCTAGTTGAAACCAGTTGCTCATTTCTTATCTCCTCTGCTCGTCTCTCTTCTATTCTCTCCTATATGACATTTTATTATATATCTATTTGCAMTTTTATACTCTATTCTGTTTATATCTTCTCCTCCCCTCCCCTTCCATCGCCTAACGAAGAGAAGACGCTGACAATGAGAGGAAGCCTACTAGGTAATAGTTCATAAATATGCCATCAACTGCTAAAACCCCTTTCCATGGAGATTCTACTCAACCCATGACAAAGAAACCTACTAAACTTACTTGCCTGGGCCTCCTTCTGAGGTCGATAATGTAAGAAAACAATAGGCCTCTTTACATGGGACGTAATATCCATTTCTGGTCAAGTGTCATTCCCTTGAGTATCATTTTTTTATCTAACGGTTATGGCACGAGAAGACACAAGAATATGGATACAACTCAAACAAAGAATCGTACTCTCAAGAGAATGACCGACTTGGTTTGATGTATCAAAGCATTACGTCCATGATAAGGAGGTTAACGCAAACTAGAGCAAAAGTGTAATAATGAGATAAAATATATCAGTGTGTATAGACCCCTCGCATWTGACGGCAAAGCAGGTCGACCTGGGGGACAAAACAAAAGAATCCCAATCTCCTGAGGCTTGGGACCTATGGTTTTGTTCCCCAGATTGAGCTGCATTCCAAAGTGCTGCAAGGGGTCTATTCAACGTATCCAACTGATCACTTTTGAAGTAAATAAAAACTAAAAAGATATTTGAATCACATCTGGTACTTCCTAGACCCCAGTCTTACGCCTTATGCAATACAACGCATGCGTAGTAGAATAACAGATGTCACGCGATCAAGCACACCAAATATTCCTGATCTGTAAACAGCAAAATGTCAACACTTTCTTCGTTCATAATTCTTTGGATTCTCGCTGCAGGAGTCTGCCACTGTGAATCAAGATCCATTAACTTCACAGACTGTGGATCTCAAGAAGGAAAGGTCAACAAATTCGACATAACTCCATGTGGTTCAGATCCATGTGTCATAAAACGTGGAGTCGACGAAACTGCTAATTTAACGTTTGTCGTTTCTGAGTACATAACATCATTACATCTCAAAGCGTGGGTTATTATCAAGGGTATGAACATTCCAATACCACTTCCTACTGATGCTTGTAAAGGATACGGGCTTACTTGCCCCATAAAAGCAAAACAAACAGCGAACTTCATTATCAAGGATCACGTTCCGAATGACTTTCTAACGGGAAATTTATCGCTGAAGGTAGAGTTTATCGATCCTGAGAAAAAGATTGTGGTCTGTTTTGAGTTTCCCGTGGTTGTGGAGTAGGTAGAACAGTAGGTAGAACAGTGGAGTATAGAGGGAAAGCGAACACTGAAATGATGAAATTAGATTGAGTCGTATAAATTATGCATAATGAGCAACAGAAGCTCAAAGCGTATTAATGCTTCTACTTATAATACTTCATTTGCCTGGAACAACGTTTAATGTTGTTTAAAATCGAATAAGAATAGTATTTTTAATACAAAAAATAAGGAAAATGTAAAAGGAAGTACATCTTTACCGTTAGGTTCCGTAATTTGTTGAGTAAATTATGTCAAAATAATGAAATTAAAATATAAGAAATGGATGACATCGTAAAAACAATAGAATGAAACAAAAAAATTCACCTGATTTGCTAATTTATTAAAAAATATATYRGCGTTTTYCCCATAYGTTTTGTGAATTTGTTTGATTCGTTTGRTACCACTTGCTAAAACGAACTTGTAAGACRAACAGGACTTGATATTAGACTTGTYTACAATCATCCCTGATTGTTTTCGCCTGAGATAGCACGTAGACTGCATGAAGGTCTAGCGTGACATTATCATCGTGATCRCGGTCTACCTGCGTAGAAATCAACAGACAGAGACTGGGAATAGAAGAGCGTTGATTGACACACAAGCCGGCGTTTTGATGACCTTGACATCAAGAGGAAAGACGACCGGAAATCGGGACACAGAGTTAGCGAAACGCAAGTACAAAGTCCCTGATGGAAAACAGGGAAGATTAATGTACTCAGTATCTAACTAATGGCTCTTTGGTTGAAAGCTTAGGAATGATCTAGGAATGCATGGAAATATCCTCAAGATTGATCTAACACTACAGTACCCCTGGGTCACTTTGAATGTTGAAATCATTCGCACATAATATACATGTGCATAGCCATCCGAAGTGAGGATTAAAAATACCGGGCTCGACATGTCTTCGTACTCGGTGGCAGTTGAAGTATATACTCGGACGAACCTGATGATAGCCCTGGTTGTTCTAACAACTATCTTCAATGGCTTTCCCAACATAAACTTTCTCATTCTTATGGTAAGGTGGAATGAAAAATATTGCTTTAATTTTAGTAAGGGAACTAAGCTGTTGCGAGCTTGCTTAGCAGAGGATGTAACGGATATGCGTGACGCAGATTTTAGAATGGTTTTGCATCAGTAAGATTAATTTTATCCAAATACAATTAGAGTGCTCACACTAAATCCGTGAAACAAATACTAATTTTTAGCACTAAATAGTGATAATTAAACAATAGAAAACAAAGGATTCCGYATGAAATAGTACTAATTAGWRCTATTTAATGTTCACGGTTTTAGTGCGTGCACTCTAAAGACGACTTTCCTATAAGTTAATGGGCAATTATTGCGTAAGATMACACGAGAAGCATGTGCCGGAAAAAAGACCTAAGCAAGTCAAGGTTAAAACGTTACATAGAAATCATACAGAGTATTGGCCTACCGCATAGACATCTGTCCAGGTGACCAGACAGATCACATGACCAGATTAAGAAATTGTACGAAATGGACACTTCTCAATATTATCTTGGATGAAAACACGAAAGAAATCACACTTTTTTGATGGAATTTGTGGCATTTCTTTYGTGTTTCCATATGTTAGCCAAGCACTGCGTCTTGGAAAACTAGCCAAACAAAAGTGACCCAAAGATATTCTTTTTCTATCATGTTTTCTTTTTAGATATTTCTGTCTTCAGTTATGCCTTTGCCAACCAAACCGATCATAAGTGCGATAGAAGTCTTTGTTCCAAGTATCTTTGTAGTCATTCGGTGAGCCATTACTACTTTTCTCAGGGGCGGTTTCAGGAATTGATTATGGGTGCACCCCCTGGATTCGCCCCTGTCTATATACTATAGATCGTGTCTGTTTTATGTTTAATGGCCATTCCCAGAACGATGATTCGTTCTGTGAACTGCAGGGTGGGTGGTGTGTGGCGCTATTCTTAAATACAGTGAGTTTGCGATGTAAACATAGTGAGCTTCAGGGGATAGACATGAAAATACCGCTGTAAGTGCAGCGGGCTTTTACATATGTAAATACAGTGACGGAAGAATGAATAAATGAATGAATGAAAATTTACTTACTTTAGGGTTTTGCTTCTTTGTAGGTTTTGGTTAAAGTCTTCAATATGGCTGCTAACGCTTCTGTTACATCCCTCCATGGTCGTCTTAAATTTTCTGTTTTTCACCCTGATGGAGGGAGGTCTGCATGTAGTGGTTAGCACTCTCAGGTATCACCTTCTCTAGGCATTTTCACTATCATAGTATATATATATATATAAAGTATAATACTTTATTTGATGAAATCTTTGTTTGGATGTGACGCCAGTCTTTCGCGCCATGTTGAATGGAAAGCCAAGAAAGGGTTTCAGTTTATGACCTTTCATCCAACATGGCGGTCATATGGTGTCATTTCATTCTCTTGGGAATACTCGCAAACCAAAGAATAGACAGTTGCATTTTGGAAATCAATTCAACTAAAATTCTTCAATTTTCAACTTGTTGAGAAAAGCAGACATTTTGACCGTTAGAATAGATATTATCAAACGCCTGAAAGGTTTTTCTTCTGTGGCAGTTGTTGGTATTTTTTCAATTGTGCTCCTCTTTTTCAGAAACGCCAGCAGATTCCTTTCACGTACAGTGGTTGGATATGGTTTAACACTATTCTTGTTGCAGTTCCAAATGATCTTTCTAGTTTTTCGGATTATTTCCCGACTTCACGAATGGATGACTACCGTGTTGACTATCATTCGGTAAGTTGTAGAACACGAATAGTCCCCTTAACTGTTCCCTGTAACATCTTTAAAAGGTAGCCGTAACTTTTCATCGAAGCGAGACGAACGGTAAGCTTGCAATGTGAGGGAACCTTTTTTTACACCTCGGAAAATGATTCACGTCTCCCGACATCATTGCAAGCTCACCGCTTGTCTCACTTCGATGCTATGGCAYGGCTACCTTTTAAGATGGCGCAGGAAACTGTAAAGGGGACTATTGTGAACTCATAGACGTGTGAAAATTTCTTGATTGATATGAAATGATTTTTCTTGTTGCGRATTGTCATTCTGTAGATTGAATTTCTGAGCATATACCGTTGCTTGATCAACGTTCAATTCTACACGCTCAGGCGATATTCCATAATATATTTACATTAGTAATATCGTATAATATATTTACATTACTGATATTGATTGCTATTGCCAGGTATACCAGAAGGATATCTCTTATCATATTGACAATAATCTCTCAATCCGCGATATTTCACTTGGCGGAACAAAAACTATTCAAAACAATGAGGTAAAAATATACTGTTTAGTAATGGAGTGGGCGGTGAATACGTCTTTGTGTTAAAGACATTTAAATATCTTTTTTCTTCTTGCAGGGCCGCATTAAAGTTGGTTTTAATGCTATCTTTCGTCTTCCTGGTAGTTCCTGGACCTGTTTCCATTGCCAACTMCGTGGTAACAGGCCATTTTCATCCTGGATCCATTTTAAGGTAATCAGCCAAGCTGTAGGTAAATTGTTCCAAAGTCAGAGATGCTATGCATACTGAACATGCAATGACAAGTAAATAGAATGCCAGCATCTCCTCGCTAGCCATCTTAAACCGGGTACAGTGATATATTTGGCAGAAGTGTATCTTTGTGTATATAACTGATAGGTTTAACTTTCTTGTCCTACAGGTTCAAGTCATGGCTTGCACAAGCACCCGACCCTTTATACACACACTCGCCCTTCCTGGAAAACTGTTTCTCTTCCTGGACAGCCTTGAGAACAGTTCACTTCTTCATCATGACGCAAGCCCTTGCCTACAACTCTTGGACGACACCTACGCATATTATAAAACTAAAAGAGCGACTCGACTCTTGGGTAGTCGTTATCATAACTATATTTTTAGGTCTGGTTCTGGTGTTTCTGTCCRATAATTATTTTATGAGCCAGGTACTCCATGTTGTCGTAGCCGTCGGTAGTCTGGCCTTGTTTGTATTTATACTCGATGGCTATCGTAAGTTCCATTACCTTCTATCTTTCTACGGTTTGGGTACTATACTGGTCATCGCCCAAGACGCACTGGTTGTAGCGTACGAAGTATTTGCTACGATCAGTGCCACGAAATCAATCAATGTGTCGCTAGTTATAAYGGGCGCTCTGACGTTGTGGACGTGTTGGAGTATCTCTATTGATGTTTGTGTGAGAATTGTCAGAAAAATCGTCAATCCAAGTAAGAGTATACTATAATGTGCAAGGACAGGTAACCGCTGAACATCAAAAATGCAGGCGCAACACCCAAATTTATCTCCGCTTCAATAATACTGTATGTAAATTGATACGGAGGAACAGAAGAAAGAAGGCGCAAAAAATTGATGGCCACGTCACGGGGGCGTGTAAATAAGTCACGAATATCAGCTGTTCCCAAATATTCACTTACATTCTCTTCAACTGGTTAATGCAAGGGTAGTTAAGAGCACATATTTTGGGGTCACTTCTGCACATTGCGTTTAATAACAGCATAGTGCTAGTTATATAGATATAGTGCCTAGCGCTCATGCGTGAAAAGAGCGCGCAATGTTTAAATGGGGAAACTCTCGAAGTCATGACAAAAGTCAAGCTGAAAAGTTGGTAAATGAATAAGAAACTACGAATGGTATGCTTCTCCTCCCATTAGGATAAAATGACATGGCTGCCATGTTGGTTGACATAACAAATGAACCCAAGACCACATTTTTGTCAAGGTCATCGGGCTATGACTTCACATGCAACCTAAGAATCGTAAGAAAAGTTTCAGTCATTAAACCTTGTAGTGCTGGGGTCGACCTCGCATCCCTCCTCTTCTCGTGTTTCTCCACATCTAGCTAGCATACAAATTTTTCGCCCGCTGATTGGCTATTGTTTATCACCAATAAGAGGACTGAAATAACCTGACTTCAACGAGCGCGCGCTCTTTCCGTTTTACCATCCTGTAACCAATAGGGAATGTGCACGAGCACGAATCTCTAGCACAAAGCATGATGGGAAACCGAGTACTATACAAATTAGAACAAAAAAATCAATAGAATTATCACAAAAAATTTACTCTTCTATTTTCGTCTGTTGAAATACTTACTGTTTCATAGGAAATGTCGAAGGAAAAATTGTCAGAGGAATTTTTAGAGGAGCTAAATAATCGGTTCTCCGTCATACTTTGTGCTAGAGATTCGTGTTCATGCACATTAGCCTGGCTAGGAAGCTGTTTCAGGGTTCGATAAMATTTAAAAGGTTTTTTAAAGGTTTACGCTTGGTGGATGCACACAGCCTTTACCCCTATCGTGTATTCTATATCCATCTTTAGGTAGTTTACAGGGCTATGGAATTGAGTTATTCAGTAGTACCCGAAGGTTTTATTAATATGCAAGTACGGTTTATTGAATTCTTTGTTATCAGTTATAATCTTCTTCATTCATTTTACATTATTTGTTTAGTCTAAGGGAAGCAATATTAGTGGTATGGTAAAATGAAATCTTTGAATATCAGCTCTAATATTATCCGAATACTATTTATCCGAATTCTGACATTCAATGCTTTCGCTTCAGATTTTAATGATTTACAATTTAATAATCTATATTTTATACTAATARATAATATTTATCACCTTCAGAGAATTATTAATCACTATATAAAACATAAGATTTATATTTTAACAAGGTATTCCTAGGTATTGTTATTTTTTTGCTGTTTTTCAGCAATAAATTCGCTACACCGACGACAATAAATACGAAGATGGTAACTGCTTGCGGCAGGAAACGAAAGAAAAAGTCGCTCTCTGCAGGTGGCATTGAATTGGCTTTAACTATAAACCAAATTGAGTGCGAAATTGACTTCTGCAATAAACCAATCAGAAGACGTTCACCCATCAATCACAGTGATTGAGTACGAAATTGTGACACTCAATTGGTTCTAGCTATAAACCAATGAGAACTCAAAGAGACGTTGACCGGCCAATCAGTGATTGAGTACGAAATTGTGACACTCCATTGGCTTTAGCTATAAGCCAATTAGAAAGCAAAGAGACGTTGACCGGCCAATCAGTGATTGAGTACGAAATCGTGACACTCCATTGGCTTCTGCAATGAACCAATCAGAAACAGGAATATGTACTTGAGTGTAGTATCAAAAACCTTGGAGAGCCTATACGTTTCCTATACGCCTATGCCCTTTCGTACAAAATTTGGTTGCATTTTTTCACACATTGACATTTTTTTGCTACACCTACATTTAGTTTGTTAAACACTACACATCAAATAAGGCTTTTAACATTTAATTTAGCTTGTTGTAGTTAAATTTTTTTGTATGATTCTGACGGATATATCTCTCTCATGTCAGTGCAGGATGAACCTCTTTACTTAGATCTATTAATTTAAATGACCGATTCACACGCGAAGATCAACGACGAAAATTATGTTAATTTTGCGCAGAGGACAAGGTTACCTAGGTAACCATTATCTTTAACACGACAACTGCTCTGAGTCGTGTTACCATGGTTACTAATATCTACTAATTTCCCTGGGATATTGATTTCCATGACACCGGTTACCATAGTTACCGGTATTAAAAATAAGAAAATACATTCTTATTATCAAACCATTCCGTTACCACGATGATACTTTGTTACCATGACTACCTCAAGACACCAGTATTTCAGTTACCATGACGACACAAATGGAGGTTTTATGATTTCTGTAGAAATTTGTGCGCGCACTAGACTTCTTGATCTTGAAATTCTTTTCTGTATGACAAAAAAAAAAGAAAAAAAATTGATAATGTTAACAGACTGAAAGGACGTCATTTTCTTTGGGTCGATTATTTTTCTATTTTATTTGTTAGAATTATTATTATTATTTTTAGAATTATATCTTTTCATTGATACATCTTTTCGTCTAGGGTCAATGAGTAGAAAGCAATGATATCCAAACGAAAAAAGTGCTCTCTTCCCAACAAAATTAAAACGCCCAAAGCCATAAAATATTGATATTCTTTATATTAAGTATCATATGTGGTATAAGGATAGTTCATAAGCTTTACATCGAATTAGGTGCACAATGTTAAAACAMCTCCACCTAACAACCACCGTTCCTTTATTATGTGGTAAAATTTCAAGCACGTCTTTACAGACCTTATTCGTCTTGGTGCAATGTTTACCCATTGCACACCACGTGTCATTTCCTAGAGTATCATTTGTTTGTTGCGCACGAGAAGACACATGACACGTGGTCTGAAATTGGTAAAGATTGCGCCAAGACGAACAGGTCTATTTAAAGTTTATATATGTTTTAGAAGGTAGTTTTAAACCCCTTATGGCGTCTTTTATTTACTAGGCATTCAAGAAGTTTATTTTCTAGTTTTAGAATGTTTAGGTACATTAACGTTATTAGGTAGAATTGATAGTTAGAGCATTATAAGAACAATAATAGTAATAGAATAGACAGAAGAGATGCATGCCTACCTGGTGCTCATAATTATGTTTTAATTGCCAACAATATTGGGTGCTTTTTTACTAGAATAACCAATCAAAGTTATTAGATGAGACAAAGAGAAGGAATGAAAGAGAGTCAACAATTCAGTAGGTGCTTAATTTATTGGTTTTACATGCAGGTGGACGAACGATACGAAAAAATAAATTGATATTAAGTGAGGTGAGGTTTATTTTAGTTGGTATGTGGTTATGAAGGGTGAAGGATTTTAGGTGTTTAGGATCGATATGTTGCTGTTATTGGATTGGTTTAGTTTATGGATATCTTTATTTCATTCAAATAAACTAAATGCTAATAACAGTAATCCATGCAACGAGGTTATGGCTAATGAGTTACTGTGACCGATGGACTGCATACACTCTAATTCTCTTCGTAACTCTTCGTATTTTCCTTTCTTACCCCACCCCCTTCCCCCCGGGGAATATTAGACTAGGTACTAATTAAACAGTGATCACGGGRAAAAAAGAGATTGCTCGCAGTTTTGGGGATCAGAGGTGGTTATGATCATGATAGCTGCCGTGCTCAATGATTTAATGTGTACTTTATGCATTCCATTGTCTTCAGGCCTGGCATACTCATCACGACTCGTAACATAATCATAAGTTATTTTTCTAGATGGGCAGCATGTCACCCTTGAAGAAGACAACGCGTCTGGCGATTTATAAATATGTAACAAATGCATGATGCATGGCAGTGAGATATGATGTTGATGATGAATCATTAGATGATGACAAAGATGGTGGTGATGACTATGTTGACGATGATACTGATGATGATGTTGTTGGTTATGAATCTTATAGTGGTGATGATGATAATGATGATGATGGTAGTGCTGATAATGATGATGATGTTCATGATAATGATGATGATGTTCATGATGATAATGATGATGGTGGTGGTGATGATGATGATGATGATGATAATGATGATGATCATGTTCATGATGATAATGATGATAGTGGTGGTGATGATGATGAATCCGAAGACGGTGATAATGCTGATAACAATGACTATTGATGTGATTCAATCATAACTTACATTTCGATATTTTTGATGGAACTGTTAGAGCACATCTCGGACGTTTGGTAGTGGCATTTCTTGTGTGTAGTYATTTTGCAGTCTGGAAGAATTGTGAGATCGAAATATTAGCTACGATATTGTACATCCTGTAAAGAACTAAYCCTAAACAGGGGGGGTTAAATGCTTACCTATGCACTGATATCCTTGCTTTCCAAATCGACCAAAGATCGACTTCCCACAAACTGAGCACTCCCTAACAAAAACAAAAACAATTATCAAACGCTTCCCATCTTTGTCTACCATAAAATACCCTGTACCTCACCTAAGCAGTTGTAACTTCTTCGTGTAAATAATACAATAGTAATTTCATTTACAACAACAACTTGCCAATAGCCCCTAAATAGATCTATTGTTGGGGAAAAATCAAATTACTCACGTTCCAGATTCCAAGTGCGTTGCTCTGAACATGTGGTCATTATATACATGGTATTTGACACCCTTCTGTTCGTATGTACCTCTCTTAGCCATGGCCACAGGCACGTGATAGTAACTGTAACAAAACAATACAACAGTAAGGACATGTACCGAAAATWTAAACTACACAACGGTTCTTGGCTTTTATTCGCGAGGCTTGTTTTAGATGATTTTCTTTTTTCAATATGGTGTCCCGTAAAACAGCCTCATGATTCARTGCGAGTCCTACTCGTTAYCAGTTTWCCGCACTACCAMGGAGAAGGTTCGACTAATTGGTTCGGTTGTGTGCTTCTTTAATCTTAGTGACGTTACGTGAACAGCAAACACGTGGTTGTGCCCATAGCAACATGATATAGAACCCTTGCATGTGACGTCAAAGAAGCTCRATTTGGAGGACAGAATGAAAGAATTTAAATCTCTTGAGAATTGGAAACATATYGTTATGTCCTCCAAATTGAATTGCATTCTGACGTACTACAAGGGGTCTATTCAATAATAATGCCCRCACTTACGTCTTTTGGTCCTTCTCTGTCACCTCGATGACCAATGAGGAGTAAGGATTGGGAGAATAACTCAACAGAGATGACTCACTTGTTGATTTGCCTGTAATTAATAACACGAGAAGGATAAATAACTTGATTACAATCACACATTTCATTACGCAGTGAACGAGAAATGTTCCACAGGGAGCCCAAGAAAAGATTGAAAATACTCTAAAGGGAAACCAAAAATGGAAAACAAAAATTTAACAGGATATCCAACTAAGAAACCAAAAACATTCCACAGCAGGGGCATAGCGAGGTCTTAATCAGGGGGGGGGGGGGAGAATTAAGTAATTACATTTTGGTGCCGAAAGCAAACTATATTGTTAAGGGGGAAGAGGTGGCCACGTGCCCCCCGTCAACCCCCTTCCCTACGCTAGTGTTCCACATACAGAATTCTTCCATGGGTAAGAAACAAACCATCAACCTGGAATTCCAAAAGGTGAAAAAACAAAGCTGGATCCAAGGMAAACGGGCACGTAGTTACCATAGCAACAATAATACTTACGTAGCGGTGGCGGCGGGGGTAGGTCCCCAGCATGGTATGAATGCCTGACTTGATCAKCACGATCTAGTTTACCCTCATCATCAGTGGATCCTGGTTTGTCAGCTGCGCTCATGCTAACAGGTCGCTGTTTACCTCGTCTTAGATTCAGTTTACGCGACTTGGGTTTGCTGTCGGCTTGTTTTTCTGCAGGGGTGCCAGATTCGGCATTTTCATCCACAGTTTCTAGTTCATGCTTCTCTTCTTTGTTTTCCTTTTCTTCATCTTTTGGCTCGTTTTTAGCGTCTTTTGAGCGTTTAAACTTCCCACCAAACCTCGATTTTGGTGGATCAGACTGAAGGCTCTCTTCCATAGCAGCCTGTTCCTTGCTCTCATCAGTTGGCTCCTCCGCTTTCGGGGCATCAGTTTCCTGTGTAGCCTCTTTATCCTTTTCTTTCTCGTCCTTCTTGCTCCCTCGCTTGAATTTCATATTGAATGATCTTCTGATCTTGGATTTAGGCTCAGTTGTGAGYTCAGATGGTGCAGTATCCTCTGCCTCTTCCCCTTCCTTCTTCTCCTCCTTCTCCCCTTCCTTGGTTTCCTGCTCTTCTTCAGCCTTATCTCCAGCATGGTACGAATGTCTCTGGGTATTCACCTCTTCGTCTGGTTTCTTCTCCCCTTCAATCGTGCTCTTGGGTCGTCGCTTGAACTTGCCTGTGAAGGATTTCTTAGATTTTGATTTGTGTTCTGGTTCTGGAGTTCCCTCTATGTGCTCTTCCTCATTTTCTTTTTGCTGCTCGGTTTGATTATCTTCAACGTCTTCTCCCTCCTGGTTCATATAAAAATGCAAGCTTCTTAAGATTCAAATGTATTAGATCCAGGGAGGAGACGATAAAATTCAATGGCGTCAACATCAAGGTACTAATTAATACGTTTGTTAACTTGTATTCTCAAGATAGGCAAGTGTTCAACGTTTTCTGAGAATTCGTTAAGAAAATTAGGGAGAAACGTAGGGCAGTGAAAAACCCAATGACTGAATYGGCGAATCAATCAAAGGAGAAGAAAGAGGAAACTGTACCTTAGACGGCTCGGCAACGACCGCCTCAACAGGTGTGACTTCCTCCACTGCATGAACCGGTTCTTSTTCAGGTGTTTTCTCAGTTTGCTGTACATCTGGCTTCAGTTCCATCAGAAGCTCCACAGATTTGTTCTCCTCGACAGGGGTCCTCGACTCTGCCTCATAAGCCTCGATTTCCTGTGCTAGTTCATCAAGACTCGTTTCCATGTAGCTCTTATCGAGTGAGTATGAGTAGGCTGGTCCGTAGCTCCTCTGAAAGGACCCTGAGGGTGTGTCCTCCACTGGTGCGCTCTCTGAGGAGTGAAATAAAGACCTTATTAGAACAGTATTGGTATAAGGCCTTATGAATGCGACTTATGGAGCGTAGAGAAATGATGATGATGATATTGGTATGAGTGAAAATCAGACAGACAGTCACGGTCAAGGATTTTCAAGATAACGCTCCTGGGCTCAACCAATCAGGAAGCTTGGGCACAACGATATTGGTATTTTTATTACCGTAGTAGCGTGGGTCTCAAACAGATTCTGCTGTTAACCAATCAAAAGTCACGCAAAACGTTATACAATTTTTACTTACCCTCTGGTTTGACTGTCTTCGAGGTTACATTCTCCTCGACAACTGCGGATGCAAAATGTAACATAYTCTTACATTAGAAAACGATAACAATTATAAAAAAACTATAGATTCTATTATTGATTCCTAAGTATAAAAGGGACTAAAAGGTCCTAAAAATGACCCAAACACAATGATGTGACAACTGCAACTGCAAGCAGAATGGCTGATATTCTTCAAACCCTACGATATTGTTTGGTCTTTGCGCGCGAGTGGTTACCAAGCATTATGGCTGACTTTCGGTTTTGGTCTACCTGGCGTTTTGGGCTTGTTATCCGTCGAATCGACCAATGGCAGAGCACCGTCAATCACTTTACCATTTTTATCAAACGTAAACTACAGACACAAAATAAAACAYGATTATAAACTTATTGTATATATTAAAATAAGAAAATCAGAGCTAAACTACAGCTTCGTCTGARGATGCTTTGTCCAATTGATGCCCGCGCACMCTCAYTTTGTTTAGCCCGGAAATACGTCAAAACTTAAAGYTCTAATGTTGCAAGGCYACATCAGCTGTAAAGYTGYCTATTTATTGACCTGCTTTTACTTYACTTTACTAAGGCCCAAWGGCCTTGACTTAAGAGCTTACCTCAAGACTAAGTTCTCCTTTGACGTAGYTGCACTTGTTGGTTTTAGGAAGAATTGGCAGAATAAGCCTACATGTCTGGTTACGGTTAATAGTGGCCAGTGGTACAATCGCTTGTCCAAGAAAGTCATCTTCATAAATAGTAAAAGAGAATATTAAAAATATAACTCTCATAAACATTTGTCTAGTCACGTAAACTAGGTTCCATGGGGTTCTTTACGCGTCTTATTTTGGCCTGGCGCGTTTTTTAATCCTATCTAGTGACACTCGAGGCAGAGTGCCAACACTGGCCCTAGTCAGGCAATACAATGAGGTCTTCATATTTACAGACTGCACTTCTAAAAAAAGCCTTCTTTGGGTCTAGGTTAAGAAAATCCGTGTTTTTAAGTAGACAAGACGTTGGGGCGCAAATCGTTTATGATTGATTGAAAAAAGATATACTTTATAAAGTATAAGAGTAAATGTTTTGAAGTTTGCTGTGAAATAAACCGAACCAGAGGTATAAATACCATCGACTGTCTCTCGTTTTCTCACTGGACTCTGAAGATAACTTCCGCTCAGTTTGTCGTAAAGTCAGTCACCACCAACAACAGTCTTTCTYAAGACTACWCWCACCYGGACGATCACATTTCACAACAAATTTATAAAGTATGCCAACGGAATATTTAAAGTATTTTTTCAGCGATAGCGCTAAGGCTTTGCAGGGGAGATTTGTAATCAGTAARGTTTTTCTATGTGGGAATGGATTAAGATTTTTGGGAATCAGGGTCAGTAGTTATTTATAAGCTAACTTTGCGGTTTTGTTTGAGTGGAACAAAAAATAGCGCGAGCTGATCGTTTATTAATTTTTTTTTTTTTTTTTNACATAAACTAATAGCCTTTGGCCATCAGGGGCAGTAGTTATTTATAAGCTAACTTTGCGGTTTTGTTTGAGTGGAACAAAAAATAGCGCGAGCTGATCGTCTATTAATTATTTTTTGTGTGTGTGTGTGTGTGTGATGAACGTTATCTCGCTTTTCAAGGAAGACATAAACTAATAGCCTTACATATTCGAAGACTAAAAAAACTGATAATGTACAGGTCAAGAAATAAAGTCTTTTGAATTCATTCACAAAATACATGCAGTAAAACTAGTTCTATACATATAGATCTGTATATAAAAGCATCAAAAAAGCGCGTCCCTTTATAATAATGGCTTCCTTTATCATACAAAAACACTCAAGAATAATGGTTCCACATAACAGGTGTTAAAAACCCGCGGCATGGAACATCTTATAAACACAGACGCGACAACAAAAGTTGATTAACGGTAGCGCCCTCACGGCCAGGGTCGTATTGTGACTAACGATGTACAGTCTACAAGAGAGTCTTTTACACAAAATAATGAGTTTCCTATTGCCCTACACGTAGCCATAGGTTTTATTGAGAAGARCAAACCAAGACGCGTATGACCTCAACAGGACATAACGCTGCAACAATAAGAACGCTYTGAGGGATGGATCATTAGATAAGGGACTGTTCATTAATTATGCCTTGGGGTGGCTGGAGGAAAAGTAGGATGGGCTTTGAAAAAAAATCACACAAAGAAGGGGGGACTTTAATAGTATTTGCTGACTTAAAGGGGGGGGGGTATTTTTCTAAAACGTCACAAGGAGGGGGGGTCAAAAAATATTTTTTTAGATAGAATTTTTCCAAGGTTTTTTCGATTTTGGGGTAGTGTTTGCAGGAATTATTTAGCTCGATATATATATATTTTTGAAACAATCCCTACACGCAATTTTTTGTTTTTGTTCGACATTTCTTTACTAAAAGGAGAGGTTGCGCGATATTTTTTCGTAGGTGAAGCGCTTGCTCGATATTTTTGGGGGGATTTACRCAACCCCACCCCTCCCCCCTCAATAATCTAATGGTCCGTTACTTWAAAAAATATTCCATACATTTCCTCTGGCGGCGCAAAACTCTTTTGCGCAAAAGCTGTAAGAACCCAGAAGACAGAACCAACCGAAATTACTGTAGGGATYAAGCACCTGCTAGCGAGGACCACGTGTGTATAACATAAAAACAATAACAATACGGCTTGTTCCTAAGTAAGGTTTCTCTTATTCGGCCGTAGCTCTTCGCTCCGCACATGTAATGATCCTTAAACCACTTCAAAATATTTAAGAATTCTGCCCATCATTTTGAAAGGATTTTTTTAAATAGAAAATTGAGTAATTAACACACTTTACTGACTATCAAATATATTCTGCCCCCTTCGTAAAGCTACATTAAGCGTCGGACTGAAGAAACAGAGGACAAAAAAAGCCCCTCTGCAGCTCTAGCAACACTGTTCTAGAAAAWGGGAAAAAACCTTTTTTTGATAAATATAAAAACAAGGGCCATATTAAAAARGTCAATTACCTTGCTCTGGGCTCAACTCATTGTCATCCATGTGATAATTRACATCTGTAAGTAAACAATAACTATGTTATAGTTTAATGAGGATACTGATATTGTAGAACCTGAAAAATGCAGCCAACCTAGCCTCTTTTATGGGGCTGCACCCCCCTTTTAGTTTTGATGCAGCTAGTGGTATTTTCATGACCTGCACCAACTTCGCTCGATCAGAAATCATTGTTAATGACTGTGCAAAGCAAAACCCTAGGAGTATGTTATTTATCAACACCCTGCATKAACTCTGAAGCACTCGATTATATATTGGCATGTTAGACTGCGCAATATTAAGTAAATAAATATTATTATTATTATTATTAAGTCAGTTGCAAAAGGAATGTAACTTCACTGGGTATAAGCCCCCACCCCTGGCYAAACCCAAACCCTATAGACCCCTTGCAGTTCGTCAGAAATCAGCTCACTTTGGAGGACATAATAATAGTTTTCCAATTCTCATGAGATTGAAGTTATTTTGTTTTGTCCTCCAAACTGAGCTGCTTTGAAGTCACATGCAAGAGGTCTTTAGTTCCTTTTTGGATGGACAATGCTAATTGTTTATGCCCCCACCYTCCCCCCCTTAGATTCCTGGATCTGCCCCTTCATATAGGAAGAATAAAAAGTACCTGGTGAAGTCTTTTCAAAGTCAAATAAGTTGAGGGTGATTTCTCTAGTCTTTGATGTGATTTCACTGCAAAAAGTACAAAATTGTTAGTCAATACAATGATTCAGCCACCTATAACACAGATTCCCAAAGATATTTTCATAAAGCTGTGAAATACATTTTARCGTATTTAGTACTATTAYGCTCTAACTYCTTTGTTTTCTATTGTTTGAATCTGGCTATTACCATCTRATAAGYAAMTTTTGYTTCACAGGTTAATGAAAGCCACTCTATGATGTGTAACCTGAGAGATGTAGTGGGCTAATAATCTGAGCCTTGGCTGGTGAATCTGTGGTAAACCGCTTGATTCTCTTCACTCAGGTGTACAAAACTAACAGGAAACCAACTAGGTGGAAGTGTAGTGGTCTACCATCCTATGGTGGGGGACAGGGTGGAGTGTGGAGTGGGGG
>NW_022261673.1:13346-26793 GCF_009602425.1 Actinia tenebrosa | reverse complement strand
AGTATAGAAATCTCTCTGACCTAATGGTAATTCATTTCCTCAGCCATGGCAAGGTCGTATTAATTGGATTAAGATAAGGACAGTTGCTATGGCAACCATATCTTCCATTTGAAATTTAATTTGTTATGATTTTATGATGAAAAGTCTCAGCAATCATTACACTGAATCCATTACACTTCATGAAGAGTCAGAGTGATTTATAAAACTGTAATAGGAATTAACCCAACTTTTAGATTAAAAAAAATAGTTGAGACTGTGACTCAGTCTATTGTTGTATAATAAATCTATATATTATGATCATCAAGAGTCTAATAGTTATAGATATATTTGAGTTGATTCTTATCCATTGCTTATTTTAGTGTTGTAACAACTCCAGCTATAATTTTACTACCAATATTACTATTACTACTGATAACTACTGAGAATTATTTAAAGACAGGTATTTTCTTGAAATATKTTTTTGGTTCTTTTTTTGGCAACTGTCAAGTTTTCAATAAAAAGAAATGATGTCTTAAATATCAAGATGATGTTGACAGACAGAGGTGTAAATGTCTGAATATTATCTAATTCACATCAATCAGATATAAACAAGACTTAGAGTTCCATGATTTGAGCATCAAAATCCTTATAAAATGGATTTAAGAGGAAATGTTTTTCAATAACGAGCAATAATGGCAAAAAGTGCCAAAAACTAGACCTTCGTATGAGTTTTGATCCCAATTTTTGGTTTGGGTTAACACTCAAAACCTTTTTTTAACAGTTAGAAACTGATGTACTATGATAAAATGCTTGTTTGAAGTGATATTTTCAATTGTACAAAGATGTTTTGTTGCATTTGTGTTAGAATCAAGCTTTGTCAGGCTTTTTTATAGAAAATGTAAAATGGGAAATAAGCAAATGAAAGCCTAAACCTCATTTTCGATTCAAATATTTGCTTTGGGTTAACACTTTGACTCAATTTTTATCGGTCATCTCCACTTCCAAACAAATTAAACTTTCTGAAAAACAAGATTTTAGTCTTGTACAACAGTTTTTCTTCAAGAAAATAGTTTTTGGCGCTCACTGCCTGAATATGAAAAGAATTCTCTCTTAATCAGTGTGAAAGAAATCCAGTTTGAGTAAGGGGCTTAGTTCAACAGGTGTTCTGCAGGTGAAGATATGATAGACAAATACAGAGGATAATAATTACAATAAAGTGGCATTCTACAATCTTTGAGACATGAATGAACTACAAATCGAACATTCATTTACTCCAGCCTACAAGTGTCTAGCAACATTAGTTCTWTAGTTATCAAAATAATTGACAACAAAACAACCATAAGCCTCTCACAATTCAACACAAAGATCATGTTATCAACAATGAATTGTGGTAATATACTCCTATGGCAGGTTTTATAGTCAACAAAAACTACCCTATATTACTAAGCCTTCAGACTAGATACTGTGGAAATATCTCATTTTATGAACTCACCCCATTTGTTTCCTCAACAGAGGTTTTTATGGARCACTGTATTTTTTTCTCCTCTGTTTTCTCCACCACTTCATTACCAACCCCTGCTTGGACCAAACATGAGTAGATTGAAGATTCTTACCAGTAAATTTGATCAAAATGACTATCAAACATATGCCAGAACCTAATTGTTACCTTCCTGGGAAGCACCTTGCCCCATGCTGTAATGACTAGAGATGCCCTAGATAAATAACCCTTTAATTTAGAGTTACTTTCAGGCAAAAAACTATAGAGAAAACCTACATTAGTTAAGCCAGTTTTTTTTTCTTGGTATTAATTATTGATTAGCTATATGGTTCCTTAGCTTTACTGTGTAATGGTAGTCTGTGATGGTAGCTAGAGAAGAGATTGGATTCTAATTTACATTCTTGTTGTCTGATCTCATAACATCAGAGTGAAATGAATGGCTCCATCCAATGGAACAAACAATAACAAAGGGATAAAAAAGATTAGAAAAACTATTTTTTATATTAATGATATAACCTAAACTGCTGTTAAGTAATTATGAAGCTGTACTATGAACACTGTAAGTATAGAAAACCAGTTGCCAAGGCAAATAATTAACCTAATATGTAAAATATAACCAAGATACTCATCATTACGAACAAAAAAGGCAATCCTAAGCAAAAAATAAATTTAAAATTGAAGAAAAAATACAAAATTACTAAAACTTTTTCAACATGAACATTCGAATATTCAAAACAATAACCCAGCTATACACGTAGTTGTGAGGAACTAAAACTAATATTAAAAAATTTTACACACAATTGAAGGCTTGAAGACTAAGAATGCCCATTATTTTATAAATCTAATGATAATATGACTATTCATGGCTATTAAAATCAAGAGAAGATGAATGAATGAYAGAAGGAAGATAGTCAACAGGTGGTAACAGGTGGAAAGAAAACTAGTTTTTGTCTAGTATCTACAGAATCAAAATACACTAAAGAATAATAAAAACAGAGAAATTAACAAAAGATTCATATAGCTATAACAAAAATATTTACTTTCTCAATTAGATGGTATTSTGAACATTCCAATTAGAATGTTTAGAACAAGCTAACTTTCAATGATCCCAACTTATAGAAATAGCTAAGCCTCAATACTTAACGATACTGTTACAATAAAAATGATCAAACAAACAATTTTGTTTCTACTGTATTGTATTCTGAGGGGATGAAATTGTTACTATATTGTTACTATATTTACACAATTGCTAAATTGTTACAGTTTCCAAATACAGTCAACTTGCATATACATGTAGTCATTATGGCACACATCCTCAGGATCATCACTTGGTGTCCATAATAGAGAGKGTCCACAAAAGTGAGAGTTAATTATGGTCATTTCTTTGTCACTGAAGGTTTTTCTCCTCCTTGGGGTGTCTGTTAAATTGGGGTGTCCRTAATATTGGRRTGTCCATAATAYTGGGTTGTCCGTAATACTGGGGTGTCACAAGGTGAGAGTTAACTTTATCTAAATCAAACACCCTCAAGCAATAGGCAACATAGAAACAGTGACAGGACTTAAGATTGCTTATGATGGAAACAGTGTGTTAGCTCTGTACTCTATCCATGAGCATATTTGTCATCCCCCCCCTCCCCAGTGAAAAACACCTGGGTACACCCCTGACTAAAGAATAGCCCCCTTGGCAAGTGACATCAAAGAAGCTGAATTTGGAGGACAAAACSAAAGAATTTCAATCTCCTGAGAATAGGAAAACTATTGTTATGTCCTGGGTATACTCCTGACCAAAGAATAGAGACCCATGTAGACCCCTTGGCACATGACATCAAAGCAGCTCAATTTGAAAGTAAAAAAACAAAAGAATTTTGATCTCTTGGGAATTGGAAACCTAATGTTATGTCCTCCAAATGGAGTTGCATTCYGAGGTCCTGCAAGGGGTCTATTGATGGTTTGCAGCCATTCTCAAGTGAGTGAAGAAACATGGTGGCCATGTTGGTAGTATTAACAAAGGAAGGTACTGATAAGTAACTACATGGCCAAGGTGATGTAATGAGCAGTTGAAAATATTTTGCTTTCAGATGCTGAAAAATTCTAGCATATGGTTTCATTTGTTCATAAATACCTTGGTAATGGWTCTGGTTGAGAATTTTATTTCTGGTTCACCAATAAACATCACTTTAACTTCAAACAATGGAGGAGTGTTGTTCAGCTGCARTGCAACCTAGAATATAAAATAATGAACTTTGAATGACTTGTACTGGAAAAATGTTATCCTCAAAGGAAAAAAGCAAAAACAACAGAAATACATTCCAATAACAAGAATCTACCAGGTACATTTTTTTCTAATTGTCTGTTTACTCTCAATTCTGGGTATCTTTTCAATAAATATTGAGGGAAAATAACAATAATTCTCATTAAAGATAAAGACAGTTTATTTTTTCTGGTCCAGTATCCTAAAAAATGATGTGCACTCTGAAAACGGATTGTTAAACAACAAAACAAATTGCAAAACTGGTGGAACAGTAAATGGGCCTAAAGTCTGTCCAGATAGGAAAAAAACTGTGCCCTCTGGCTAACGGCATCAGTCTAAATAGTTAAGACCTTGGGCACAGTTTTTCTCTTCCTAGACCTAGCCAGTTTAAATATTTATTTTCAGAGGAAGATCCAGGGTCATTTCAGCCAGTACGTAGCATACTCTTTATATTTTATATGTAATATATACAGTATGAGTGGCCGTGTTGTATTGGATATACARCCACRAGGCGTAGCCGAGTGATTGTATATCTGATAMAACACGGACACRAATACTGTATATGACTTATCAAACTCTAGGTTAGTTCYTTTGTGTTTYGCTAAAATTTTCAARATTAAAGTGAATTTGGCCAAGAAAATCCAACTTAAAGTTTATGCAAATGWACACAGTTTTGTATCAGATTTACAACACTCTTYAYGGTCGTGATTTCTGTTGTGTTTTCTWCATKAATTATTAATGAGTTTGATAATATTATTTATTCTCATTTTCAACCACAAAGGAGAGATACATGTAACAAGCCAACCAATCAAACTCCAGGACCCACCTTTATTTTTGGGTTCATTTATTTAAAGTTAAATACATGGGTAGCACTTAATGTCTGGGGTACTACCTTATAGAATTGGGTGCTTTGGATACTTTTTGGAGTAGTTGTATAAATATTRCATGTGCCACCTACCTCACCAACCAGTTTGACTACATTAACCTCTAATATAACATTCTTGGAAGTACCATTAGCCATTGGTTGGTTCACATGGACATGGAAACCAAGTTCTGTTGACTCTACATGGAAGGTGATACACTGACAAACAAGCAAATATTTATTAATAGCCAAAATGGCAAGGCAATACTTTTTTTGATATCATAAAATCAAGGTTATAATTCCTAGGTTTATATATTCATTCATAAGAGTTTTTGATAGAGACTAGGGGCATCATGGTTTATGCTGGGGGTGTCATGGTAGTACAGACTGGGGGCATCATGGTATACGTGGGGGAGTCATGGCTGGGGGCATCATGACAAGGGGGTGTCATGACTGGTTACCCATAAATGTGAGATTCAAAAAGGTGGGCTTATAACCAGGGTGGACTTGTAACCAGACAGGGTGGGTGTTTCTCCACTTGYTGAATTTTAAGTTTCAGCCTCTCTTCCATTACACAGTTTGACCACAGGAAGCCCAAATAAGAATTGCATCATTTGAGCTATAGGAAGCCCAATCTAATGGCAATTTATTTAAAAGACAGTCTCCTATTAAGCTTTATATTCATCCCCAAATTCAAATAATCTTGTGAAGGCTGACACTGAGACATTCCTGATTTTTTGCTCATTTTGGGGAAATTGCTAAATTCCATGACCAAAATTAAAATTACCTAACAATTCTCTGACCTTGAAAAAGAAAACAGAATTCACTGACTTTTSCCTGACAGTGGAAACCCTACCTTACTTTCAAAGGTGCTCTACAGCCCTTAATTAATAAAGTAGCTATTTAAAAGTGGGTCCAGCTCTGTACTAGCCCGAGGGCAGATATAATGGGGTATARGTGGTATCTGTTTTGAGTTTTGACCACACCTTGCATTTTCAGATTCCATTGTCAAAATGTTGGATCTGTTCCTATAGCCTGTACTGATGTGTTTAATAGTGATTAAGGCAATGAAATATTGCTACCTTACCTGCATTGTGCCGTCAACACACAAGCAATAAACACCCGTCAGCTTAGGTGGAAGACATCCAGAGCRAATATCGGTGATAACAATTCGTTGATTATCCTGAAAATAATATTCATATTAAATAATTATTCATGACAGTATACRTGAATGAATGAAAAGAAAAATTAACACTGAGATAAAATCACATTAATATATTACTTTGCAGGGTTTAAAATTAGCTAAAATAACAAAAATAATTGAACTTTTAATTTTACCAAAAAATTTTCTCTTTTTGAAAAATTGCATTTTCTGTATAAAAAGCTAAGGATTAAAGAGATAAKTGGACAGCTGGCTACCGACTTTGCAAATGATTTGTGATTATAAACCTTGATTGGATTTTAGGTACAATATTAATTCATCTAACCAAACATAACTGAGACATCAACAAGAAACCATCAGCAACCCTTATATCTTTACTGAAATGTTTGTCTTTTAGAGAAAAAAATTCAAATCTTAATTTATTAAGATGTTTGTGAAAACAATAACTTTAAACGCTAAAGATAAATCATTTAAAAGGTCTTTTTGAAACTGTAATAAATATTAAAGAGTATTATGGTGGGCGACCAGCAACCCCCCCATTGACCAATGCTCTTTCCCCACGCATCAAGATGATTAGCACATAGCATACATTCTTTACAATTCTGATGTATTATTTTGATTATTTACAAACTCTTGTTTCCACTAAAACACCTGTTGAAGAAATTTTCAATACTCAAACTAAAAAATTCAACCAAATGAGTAAGAAAAAACGTTGCGTCGATGGGGGGTTTCCATATTGTGATCAAGTGTAGATATAAAAGAAAAAAAATTGGCGAATACTAGGTCTACACGTTGATCAAACATTGGATTATTTTTGACCATGTTTTATAAATATTCATGCAAGATTAATTCAAGCAAGATTAATTCAAGCTTACCTTTCTGGTCTTATAGAGTTCTCTGTTTAGATTTCTTATCCATAGTTTGACTAAATCTGGGGTATTTTTGGAGTCTGAATGAAGATAAAGCCAGGCTAGAGTTGAATTCAGCCATTGACATGTCTCGCTTGTCACAGCTCTGTTGTCTTTAATAAACGTTCTCGTTCCTCGTCTTCGGATTGATTTTTCACTCTTGCCCTTATTCCGAGACTTCAAGAAGATGTAGAAAACTAGAGACAGCAGTAGAATGTGCAATAAACCGAAGTAGAACTTGACAGGCCAAGAATTGCCATATTGGAAGTGGCTGGCTGTCTCCATTACGCTTTCTTTGATCGCTTGAGTGACAAAGAACGCGTAACGCTTCACCTCGTCCATACAGAACTGTCTAGTGTCTTAGTAAAGGCAATAACAAACGAAAAAATAAATAAATAAACACYCAATTGGCGGTCGACTTTATCGAGAAAATCCTGGAATTTTTTCTTTCGCTGTATAAAAAAACAGTTTACTCACCAACACTAAAGAGATTGCGGTTCGCTTGGCGTTGGGCTCCAACCGGTCACCTCAGTATTCTAATGCTAGACATATTATTGGCCATCCTCTCTGATAAAATATCGAGTAAAATCACGTTGTCATGAATTTAAGTATGAATATTTCATAAGGAGTACAATAGGTAATTTCTTTATGAAAATATTTCCGTCTACCAGCTGSACTCGGCGCCAAAAGCCGGAGGCAGTACGAATCGATCATTACTCGTAAGACTTCCTCTAAGAATAGAAGAGAATGTGAACAAAAAGCCGAACTAACAATGATGCATAAGAGAAAAGAGGATAAAAATAGAGAAGGGGAGAAAACTTGMAAAGATGTTAAACACTGAGAAACACTGAAAATGCAAAAGTAAACTCTGCGGTCTCCCATAACGCATCGCGCGGCTCGGTATTTTCCGAACTTTCACCGAACATCGATCGAAAGCATTTCGAAGTCTCTCCGGCTCCGAAAAAATTTTTTTTGRTCGATTTGACTACATTGTAGCGAGTTCCTCGATGTAGAATTATAAAATAATTGCGCTAAATCTCGCGTTCCGATTAGTTGAGAGCGAGTACTTTATGAGAGCACACACGCGCACTTTCAGTTTCGTCGTTTATTCATTTATTTTGTATTTTATAAAAGAAATAAAAAACTTGCTTGCTGTGTTGTGTGGAGTTAGGAAGCACTTGGGAATCGATTGGCAAATCACTCGAGAAGTGTTGAGAAGCACTCCGCTACGCGTCGTGCTTCTTCCTATAACACTTCTCTCGTTTTCTACCAACCCTTGCGTGCGTTAAGACTGCACACAGTACGCGTGTGCGTTTTCTATTTTTTTAAATAGAGCGCGCTCGCTCAACCTCTTATGTGAAATGTAACTTGATAGGAAGGCGTTTTTTCATACAATTCGAGTGCAGTTCTTTTCTCTTTGTAATCATTGCACAGAATATATTTGTTTACTTATCGATTCTTAGTTTTGTTAATCACATCACTTTTTTTGCAGATGGAACCTGAAGTAATTCATAATTTGATTCCATTCATAAACTTATTCTGTTACGTCATCAAAGGAAAATTAAAAGAACAATGTGAAAAGAACATGGGGGCGGCTTGTTCGCGCCGCAGCAAAGTAACCCAAATAAAAGTTGCTCCCCAGCCTCAAATTGAAGGAAGTTACGATACAGACGAGCTCTTTATGAACTGGGGTARACCCAAGACTTATAATTACCACACTGCAACAGCTACTCCAACAGCTACTGCAACAGCTACTGCAACATCTATAGATGATAAAACAGTAGTCGATGTATCTTCTACATCCACCTTGGAGATGGGACAACCCACAGAAAAAGCGAAAATACAAGCTGCTGTTTCACTGGAAAGGTAGGAAAATACGTCAGGGGAAAGTTCTGATTTTTGAGGATGCATGTAACAGTCGAATGCATGTAGTTGTTTTCGTTTACTTCAGCAACGCGCGCTCTTAAAGTACAATTAAGCACTAATCTACAAGTGCACTGGATAGATATAAACATTCAGGAGGGCGGGATGGCAGGGCATTCAGGGCCAGGGCTGGTCAAGCAACTTTTGGTCAAGCATTGCCTCTGCTAGAATAACAAGATTTCTTATAAAATACTACTAAGATATGAAAGAACATCTTACAAATTTCACTCTTTATATTCAGGGAACCCAAGGACTTCAGAAGTGAAGTCTTTCCAGACATTGWTGCTAGAGATACCGTTACCAAGGATACCGTTGCAAATACGATTAAATATGAAACACCTCCCAATRATAAAAGCAGTATCGACATTACAAAGAAAGTAGCCAAAATACTAGACACAGTTATTCCACCCGAGTCTCCTGTCCAGACTCAAACACGGGTGGGACGTCAATCAAGATTAATGCACGCTGACTTGAACACTGTGGTCTCATATGACGTCATAGGGTCTGCGGAACCTCTTCGTAAAAAAGGAACAAAGCAAAAGAAAAGRAAAGGAAAGCCCGCGTTAATCACCGTAAAACCAGGCACAAGTAACATCCCTTCCCCAGAAAGTCCAACTAAATTTCATGTGTGCAAGCATGGGATTCCCCTTCTGGATGAACTAGACGACGAAGAGGGGGTCGGGTGCGCAAAATGYCAACGACCTGAATCCCGTGGGGGTAGGGACCTACAAGAACTGTTGAAACTGAGAAGAGCCTCGAGGAGAAAAACCAAAAGAAAGTCACGGGCAAAAACTAGTGAGAGACGTGAGACAATTGTGGAATATAGGGGTTAAATTGGTTACGACTGAGATGTTGGTATTCAAGAGTTCACTGAATATGATCAGTTGAAGKGCAGAGCAAATAGTYCAGTTTCGAATTCCAAATTACCGCTGTGTTTCTTGATTACAGACTCATTTGCACAGGGTTAGCCTCGAATCAGTGTTTAAATATTCACAAATACCAACGGTAAAATTAAAGAATGCACAACTTCAACAATACAAAAACTTTGAAACTTGACGGACCTTRACTGGAACACGTGAATATTCTGCATAAAGTCGAGGCTAACCCTGTGCAAATGAGTCTGTAATCAAGAAACACAGCGGTTATTTGGAATTCGAAAAGGGTCTATTAAGAAAGAACTAAATCAGTAATGAAAAACGAGATTATACACAAAATCAAGCTATTCGATACTAGTGGTTAGGTCTATAATATAATAAGCAAACCAATTAGCGAAACAATTACAAATCAACCTAAAATGAAACTAGAGAAAACAAATACAGGTCAATAGAGTGCAAACAATAAATCCGTGAAACACTAATTACTAAATAGTACAAAATAGTGCTAATTAAACAATAGAAAACAATGGAATTTGCATGAAATTGTGCTATTTAGTATTTCTAAAGTTTCACGGTCATATTGTTTGCACTCTATTTTGGCGGTAACTTTTTAAGCTCAAAAATATAGTAAAGCAGACGAACACGATATTAATGATGTGCGGTGGTTATTATATACATATATACGTCTATTGATGGTTTTCAACCATTCCCAAGAGAATCAAATAACAAAAGACACGGCAGCCATGTTGGAGGATATGACAAAAGAATTCATTGACAATTGTTTTGTTAAGTCCCTCCAACATGGCCGCCGTAAAAACCATCAATTAGCCATTTCGAGGCCAAGTAAAAGAATGGGTCAAGTTGGATTTCCAGTGTATATGGGACTGTTTTAGGGGAAGAATTAGACGTCATCTTGGAAATRTGTCCACTAAAACAGCCGCACACTGCATTGCAAAGCCAACTTGAACCAACCAACTTGAAGTCTTTCTCTCAACCTCCGAACGGYTATATAATATTCAGTACATGAAAAGCTAACGTAGTTGGCAGAGATCCTCTAGACCCAGTGCTCAAGGAGCGTCGAGGAGGACGGAGGTGACGTCTACAAACGAGAAGCACTGGAACGAGAGAGCCTGGCCTCCTGAGCTCCGGATATCAGATATTGCTAAAAAAAGTTCCAAGTTAAACTACAAAAACTTTCTTATCCCAAGTTCCTAGCAGTTTTTGGAAAACACTCTATTTTGATSAAATTTGGTCACTACAAAATTAAGGGGGACGGGGGTTTCTGAAACCCCTGGAACACAACCCTAAGTATATACGTACGCCCCCGTGTATTAATTTTTCTATGCATCATTTTACTGACCGTTTGTCCTCTGGCTCCTAATTTAAGGAACTTGACGGCCCACGATACCAGAACACGAGTATTATCATGCATTGCTATGATCTTTTTTTTCGATAAGAATTCATAAAATCCAATTTTACTAAATTTGCGTTTTTCAGTTTTATGGCCCGTCAAGTTGGATGCGCATGCAACCTTGAGAAAACGGTCTATTCCTAGCAGTTTTTTTTTACAAAACAATCTATTTTGATAAAATTTGGTCACTACAAAATTTTATGGGAAAGGGGGTTTCTGAAACCCCCGGAACACGACCCTAAGTATATACGTACGCCCCCGTGTATTAATTTTTCTATGCATCATTAACTGACCAGTTGTCCTCTGGCTCCTACCCCGCAAAAATGCATACGAAGTATCATGGGGATGTGAAAGTGGAGAATAAACTACAAATATATCAAACTTGAAAGTTAGTAGACATAACTTATTCTAAACATATATTGAGGGAAAATTGGGTTGAGTTGACTTTGCAGGGGACATATTTCTATGGCTACGATGCCAACTCGACCCAGTTTTTCCCCTCACCCTCGCCGTCGAATGAAGTTTGGTAAACCTTCGAAAATGTCTGACAGTAGCATGAATAACATTACAATGTCTGACATGACTTCTTTTTGAGATATTTAGTGAATACTGTTCTGAACTTTTAACACAGAATCGCAGGCTTAGCCATGTTGCAAGAGCAGAACATTCGCAAAAATGAAAAAAGAATGAGGTTGAAATATCACTAATGGTATCTGTGATCATTGCCGGGCTAACTTATGAAGGAAGCTAAACCTGAGTAAATGTGTCTGTGATCATCAAAAACAGTGGTGACGAGAAAGAAAAATTTTCTGGCTTACTCGGGATCCACTCGGGAGCTTCCTCCTGAAAATAAAATAAAATTAAAATTAAAAATTTTCAAGGTGGAAATAGCACAGACAAGATTGTCTCCGAATCAGCACCATCCTGGATGCCGTTATACTCGTTTTTATTAATACTAGAGCAGTTTCGTATCGTATGTTTTCCCACGAAAAACGCTTAAAAAGTGGAATCGTACAATTTGCCCTGATTGCGAGAATTAAGATTTTGATGGACTTTTTTATTGTGTTTCATAGGCGTGCCCTTCAAGCTCTGTTGCTTCCTGAAATTATCCCTTGAAAAAACTAATGAAATCTATAATGACATTTACGAAGGTAGTATACATTAACGGCAAGTGGTATGCTTAGGAAAACTTAGAAACAAAAACGGAAATCGGGAGGGGAAAATTGAGGAATTGAATTGTTCCTCCCTGGTATTTTGCTAATACAAAATGGAGAAAATAAAATAAAAATTATACCTTAGAACCATGTGCACCGCGTGAATAAAAGCCAACATTTCCTCTTTCACCGTTCCCTATTAGCTGTTTTAGGTAACTTGGATTTGCCGATGCACAGAGCTAGAACTGAAGAAGGAAAGAAATATTGTCAATGCAGGCTTGTTTAAAAAGAAGGCATTACTCTTTCAATCACAAACCATCAAACTTCGGCCGCAAAATCAAACATCAACTTAAGGAATGGCAATTGGATGTGAGTTAGCCATGCTCTGTGACTTTGATCAGCTCAGGGATCGATTTGTATAAGTCAGCCGTGCCCTGACTTTAATCAACCCAGTGGTTCAGGGTTCGATCTAAGAGTTAGCCGTGCCCTGACTTCAGTTAGATCAGCCCAGAGATTGTTTAAGGGCACCTCGATATGTGAGTTAGCCATACCCTGACTTATATCAGCCCCATAGTTAGTCCTGACTGTGGTTCGACTGTGGTCTAGATTTGAACCTGCATGGGTATTAATAAAGGTTTTATCATGCCGGGAGTGAATCTATTTTCGAACTCACCTCGCGGTTTTTACTGCGCTCGGATAGTAGTACTAGTCTTCATAATTGTCGTGGTATCCATTTTTTTCTTGTTCGGTTTGCGAGGTGGACAAAGCCATAACAAATTGTACACTTATATTAGTTCGTTACTCAAATTTCCCCCAAGCCATCAGCAGTTGCAAAGTCTTTAACTTTTATAAAATCAGCTGCTGGGAAACTGTTGCTTTGTCAAATGATAATTGTTAAACACTAAACGTTATCAGCTATATGTACGCAGTTGCCTGCAGACCACTATTGTTGTAGCTAGCCATTTATTGATAGATCCATTATTAAACTAATCCAGTGCTTTGCTGGTCTTTCATACATGAAGTAGAAAACTAGCATGTGCATTTTTCCTCCCTCTCTCTGTTACAAATAACCGCCACAAACCTGTCAACATCTATCTTGCGCGGATTTAACGAACACCTGCCATGTTTCCTACGAGATGCTCTGCCATGATGAGGTGCTAAGGACGCAGACCAGCACGCATGGTTTCCTTCACTATAACTAACTGGTCTTCGATACTTGTCAACTTCTCCGTGTTTACTCATTTCAACTTTTTCTCTCCACATTTTGGTTTTCTCGTCTGCAAACGTGTCCACTCCTTTGTTGATTATATCCAAACCAACATCCATGGCGACTCGTCCATCTTTAGTATGATATGCTTTGGATGTGCCTCCGATGGCGCTGAATGCGAAGTCTGACGTCTTTTTGGTTTTCTCGTCTGCAAACG
>NW_022261672.1:49622-69423 GCF_009602425.1 Actinia tenebrosa | reverse complement strand
CTTTACTTTATTTCAAAAACAGAACTTCTCTAGTTTGCTTCATTTTTATACGCGAGCGCCTTTCTCAGACCTACCATTTTCACCTCGGATTTAGGCTGAAATGARGGCACCGACGGCCAAAATCGATTTTCACGATTTTCTCAAAATAAAAGTGAAATTATTCAAAATGAACATCAGTACGTTTATTGGGATGGTATTCCACATCTTTGGACCAAATATGAAGAAAATCGATTTTTTCAACTTGGCCACGGATTTTTGATTATGTTTGATTTTTACAGACATTGCCTCTTAATTACAAGATTACTTTTGCATTTAGATTAGCAAGTCTCTTCCTCTCCTCCTTCAATACTTTAGATCTTGATAGATATTCCTCTTTAAGGTTTGCCCTTCTCTTCGCAAGCTCTCCCACAGGAAAATACTGCTTTGATATTGTTTTAGAATTACGCCTCCTATTTCTTCCTTTTGCCATAATCACAGCTGTAGTGGTTCAACAAGCTGGTTCAACTCAGTATTTCCATGTTCTTTAAAAATAAAATTTAAATTGAGCTGAATACTTCTCGTTGACTTGACTGATTATTTTCTTCCTTATACAATAACTATTCAATGCATACCTGCCCTTGCTGTTCATAAATCTTCAAACAAGTATTCAAATGGAGCTATGTCTGAAATGAAAAAACTATTTACATGGCAAATACAGTTCAAGATCTCGAATTGATAAGCTTATAAGACTTAATTCTTATAGGAGAATAGGGGATAGGAATGATTTGAAATGTTTATCTCTAGCTGAAAACAATTTTTGTGTTTGTTGAGCTCAAGATATGTGATTAATCTGCTAATGTCGAACGAGTTTTGAAGCAAACGATAATTCTGGCAGGCGGGACCATTCTCCTCGTTCCCAAGCACTACAACTTACCTATATTATCTTCTAAGAACAAGGGATGAGAAGTTGTTGACACCGACATCTGAAGACAATAGCCGAGCTTTGCCGTTTCAAAAACTTAATAAATCAATTTTAAGAATTTTTTRAAAACAAATTAGTAAAAGCATGCCTGCCCTTTAAATTCAAGCCATAAACTACGTACGGGACTGAAAAACATGGCAAAAAATGGATTTCTAGCTTGTAGATCAATGAAAACTCACCTCGGCATCCATATTGAATCCCTCCATCGTGTGACAACGATTTATCCTATAATATGCTCTAAATGTGATGAATGCCTTTTTATTGGCAGACAATGCTGTGTCACGCAATGCAGTCAAAACCATGGAAACGGCCGCCATTTTGATAAAAAAATGCTGGCTTCGAAAATGTAAAACCTAGGGCGCGCAAGCTCGGCGTGAATGATAGTTATTGTGCTATGATTACTGTGAGACCAYCTTAGAGTGACCTGTTATGGTATATTATGGCGTGTTTGTGCATGCTTTACTGAGGACCAGTGTATCAAAGCATTTAATTGTTAAAACACGTCACTGCATGTTGGTCACTGATTAAACCAAAATGAGGTGTTTTGATAGCGTAGGGTTTTAGGACAGGGAACCAGACATGTGACTTCTTGTATTAAACTCTTTGTTGTAATTTAAGTGTATTACATGATACGAAAGAGTTATAAGTGGTCGCTTTTCGATTCAACCTTCTTGTATTAAACTCTTTGTTGTAATTTAAATGTATTACATAATACGAAAGAGTTATAAGTGGTCACTATTCGATTCAGCCTATTGTGTAATAGACTGTAATAGTCATGTATAATCTGCTAAGCTATTGCAAGACAGGTTTCAGATCATTCCCCAGTGAACCTTCATCAGTTGCTTTTTAGCTTGAGATTTTGGTGTTGGGCTCGCTAGGAGCCGCTGAATGACTGATTAGAAACACTGATAGTGTTCTATTTATGTCTACTGGTTTGGTTAATTAGACTGGAGGCAAATGAATCATGGTCAGTGTATGCGATAGTGACACTTACCTTTCAGCGATTACGATCCGACAGTTTGGTTTGCTCCTCATGGTTGCTGACATAAATCCTTGGGATGGCAACAGTCCCAACCTCATCTTTAACTAACTGAGGACGATTTTTCGAGACGAAATCAAATCTCTGATTATAATCCTCTGTTAAGAAGTGTGTAGAACACATGATGGAGTTAGCCGAGGGGTTGAAATTTTGCTCGCTTTCTCTTCACAAAATCAATCCATAGCTTCCTCCTGGACTTTGCTTCTGGGCAATTGTAGTTATGAAATGGGATCTTATGCAAGTATATACCTTTCGCAATATTTGGGGTGTTTGAGCACCCAGCAACAACACCTCTAGTCGGCACAATGAGTTCCCAGAGCATGCGTCCTTTTCAATTTTTGTGCGTCAGGGACGCACATTTGTGCATTAATGGGAACTCTGAATGATGCCAGCAGATTCCAAAAGAAGGGATTTTCTGAGTTCCAGTGATCAAGCCCACATTAAGTTATGATTCTTTAGAAAAGTTAGATTATACTTGTATAAAGCTTGCACTAATATTACACAAGCACCCATTTATAAGTTCTGTAGTTCACTTCAGGTCTTTGAAAATCCTCTGCACCATTGCCAGTCGTGGAATATTAAAAGGGCCAAAATCCTGCAGCTCTACTGAAACAAAAAAGATGCAGGAAAGGTAAATATTGTCTACATCATCTCTTTTTGGCCAATCAAAAACAAGAGCTCCTACGCTGTGCAAGAATTTGATTTCTACAAATTGGCCAGATACCTTGGATGCTCTTAGCGACATAATCTATGGCATAATGCTTGCAACAATTGGCAATTGGAGGTGGTAGAGGGTGGAGCATCTCTTTTTGGAGTTCCAACACTATATACTTCCTATTAGCAGGAATACTAGGCTGATTGAGCATTTTGCTCCTTAGTSCAAGACATCGTGCAAACAGGCACACAAAAATACCGCAGTCAAAGTTGTTGGTCTGTTGTGGTATATCACCTGCTGTACTTGCATAGAATTCTCATTCTTTGATGTTAACAGAACTATCTATCTAACTCCACAAGAAAGGTCATAATCTTCTGAATGGCATCATGTGCAGTTGGCTTAACAGATCTTGTTGAAAGACTGTCAAGGGTAATGATGTTACTTAGCTTCGGAAACACTGCCAAGAGGAACCAGTGATTGGACTGAGGAGTGTTACATGGAACAACGATAAGATCCTGCTCTGTGATCCTCGTTTTGGATTGGACAATGCTATCTGCTGGCCTTTTACCAACAAGAGAATCAAACTCTTCCCAGGTTAAAACCTCTACACACTGTGTGGTACTTTGTGCTGCTGACTTTTGGACAACCACTTATCTTCACTAGAAACACCATCCACGCCATACAAGAATACCAGGTCAGCATTACTTATAAGATTATTGCCCTTGAAAGCAATGTTCCCTTTTACGATAGATTGTACATAGGGTAGGTTATAATCTGCTACAGCAAAATTAGAGCATACCTCATCGAACATTTCACGAAAATGATAGGGGAGCCCAGCCTGGATCAATATGCTCTGTTGATTGCCCTTACACGTAGAGAAAAAGTTGAGGACATGTAATGTCACTGTCATTCTCTTCGTGACTACTAGAACAAGTATTGTCACTGTCGTTCTCTTTGTGACTACTAGAACATGCATCCTTTTCGCTACTATCACTTGCATCATCAACGTCTAGTAGAGTATCTACTAACATTTCTGTGGCTGTATCTCGGTAAGAGTAGTGGTAGAACTTCATGTTGCTTGGCTTCTTAGAATCTACATGCATGCAGCGGAATTTGCTTATGCCCAGTATAGCTTCTGCTTTGTCAAAGCATTCATTCAAATTTAATTTCTTGGACTTCTCTTTGATTTCCTTAGCAGTGATCAAGGTTACAGAGATTTTGGAACAGCTACTTTTTGCTACATTGCATAGGCCCTTGCATCAACCACAGCATTCACTTTTCATTTTGCTAGTGATTATATTTTTGTGAAACCCTTGACAATCAAAAAAACATTAATACATAATATTGATAAAACCTCACTGATCAAAAATCTATGGAGAATTGAAAAATAATTTTAAAATCTAAATTTGCCTAGTAGCATAGTGGGAGAAGGTTTTTAACAGTTGCATTGCACTCCTGTCTTTGTTATCATAGCTTTCCCACAAATCAAAAATCTGCTTTTGCAGGGATCTATATCTTTTCTTTTGGATTCTTTGCAAATTTTTTCCCTGATATTAATCTCATATAAATCTTGGTAAGCTGAGCTTCTTCGTGCAATAGTTGAATAAGCAGGTATAGTGGAAGTTGACACTTTCCAGATGCATGTCTGTTCAAGGGGTTATGCCATCCTTCTACATCATTGTTGCTCCTGATGGCCATCTCATACCCAGACCAACTGGATGGTGGCCAAATGATGGAGTCAATTATTAAAGTTATTATTTATTCTTATCAGTTTCACAGACAAGCTGTTTATTTGCTTTAACAAATTCTTTTACTTTTATGTCACTGACATGTTCATTGTCACATGGGGCTATATAAACAATTCTAGCTAATTCGGTTAATTTCAACACAATAGCTCGACATAAATCATTTAAACTTGACTGAACATTTTTTTTGTATTTTTTTGTATTTTATTGACATTTTTATGTTAAAATAAGATATATTTACACTTATTTAACAATAAAATAGACAAGTACAAAACGAAAAGTATATTTATGTATTTATATCTAAAGCAAAATAAAAGAGAGAAAGAAGATGGAAAAGAAATGATAATATTAATAATAGTAGAAGTAACCTGACGGAACATGACTAGTTTGGATTCCTCTTTTTGTTTTTCCACACTCAACTAGAAATTCCCATGGTAAAACAACCCTACTAAGTTAAGGTAGACAATATTTTCTGAGCTCTTGAGGAGTTTAGATACAAAAGTTTTGATTCTAGACAAAYGTGACCTTGGAGAAAGACTTTCATGCAAAAAGTCAGAAACGAGCTCTTGATGAAGTTTCCTTGGGTTTGTGGTTTGTGAGATACGATAAGACCCACTCTCTAAAACTGAAATCAGTCTTAACCTTGTAAAATCCTTATATTATTAGAATATGTGGACTGCGTAGCACTTATGAAATACAAGATATAGAAATATGAATAAGATATAGTGCTTGGGAATGAGGTTATTCCGGGCGAAACATCCTTGGAAATAAATTCGGAAAAATTAATTTCCGATATTATTAGTTTCACTAGATTTTTTTCGACCAGATAAAAATTTTTAACCCAAAAGCATATGAAACCTCTTGCATGATTCCAACATGGCCACTTCACTGTTGCAACGGAATAAAGGTACGAAGCACACAAGGCTGCATGGGATTGATTACATTTTTGTTACCAGAAATCATGCTTTGCGTGCCTAGTCAGATCACCTGGTTCACATGAGATGTTTTCATTGATTGGCGTGCTTTTCACTGGGAAAATTTTTATATGCAGTAGCTAAAAAGCTAAAAAGAATATATATATATATATAACAGCAAACAAAACAAAAAAAACCCAGCAACAACAACAAATAACGACTGTCTATAATTAGCAATTTCTCAATTTTTGCACACTTTGCNATTGAACACATATTAGTATACTGGTGTTATAGAGAAATAAAGGAGATAAAATGAGCCTAGATTTTTTCATGAGCTTTGAAGTTCATGCTTATAGGTATTTTTTGGCACTCACTTCAAAATTAGATAAAAATAAATAAAAAATGCCAAAACACTTTGACATTAAAACTTTTTCATGTTAACATCTTGATTCAAGAAGCCGTGTTTTTATTTTGAATAATAAATATTTGTTGTATATATAAGCTGTCAGAATATACATATACCACTTTACTTGGGGTTTAGTTTAAAGCAATTTGAACTCAATCATTATTGCACATCAATCATACGATATATTTCTGTTTCAAAGTTTGTCATTCAGTACATCACCTTAGGTGTATGATCTTCATCAAAATAATCTGCCATAAAATAAAAATGAACTGGTCTTAGAATACATATATTTATAACAGCAAACAAAACAAAAAAAAAACAGCAACAACAACAAATAACGACTGTCTATAATTAGCAATTTCTCAATTTTTGCACACTTTGCTAAATTTTGATTTACAATTTTTTTCATGGAATACATTTTGACTTAACATAATATTGTTTAAAGAAATATTTGTCAAAGTAAYAATATTTTGATCTTCTGGGTGGAATTATAATATTACCATACMTTGTGGAGTCTAAGTTTCTTCTTGTTATCATCAACTGGTAAATTTTGCTGCATTAAAGGAGAAACAGCACATACTTTAATACATTTTTTAAAAAAAGATTGCCCTAAGAAATCATAATTCTTACTATGTAAGTAACAAACAACAGTGTTTTATCAAGTACAAAACATGAGCTGTTTTTTCTATATGACTTAAAAACCCTTTACAATGAAGCCATGCAAACATCTTGATTAATCGATACAGAACACACAGAACAGTTATTAACAGTATTCCCATCTCAGGGTTTTGTTTGGAAAATGGTTTCAATGCTATCCCAAGTTTGGGAATATATTGTATTTTAGAAAAAGCCTTTCTGCAATCCCCAAAATTTTCCCAAATTTGGGTTGTGTTTTCCCAATAATTTCCCAACTTTGGGAAATTTTCCCATTAATTTCCCACTTGGGAAATTAAAAAAGTTTCCTGTGTTTGTATTTGTTAATCTTTTCAAATTAATTCCTTACTGATCCTCACCGATCCCATCCCGAGACTGTTTAGTCATCAGCCAAAATCTGGATCGTACTACACTAGTGTTGGATGTCTAGACTTACTGTTGTGACGGGCCCATGGTGCTACTACTACCAACAGTTTCCCCATACAGAGCAGCACTACTTGAGGAAAAGTCTATAAACGTATAGTGTGCTCTGAAGAAAGATAGGGTTTTGCCCTTCTTTTTTCTTTTTTCTTTTAACTTTATTAATCACACAACTTATTTACATAGATCCTTTTAAATTCAACAACTATTTTTTTTGTAGTCACACTATRAGGTTTATTTACATGGCTCCTTTTTACATTTTGTTTACAACATTTACAAGAAAGAAGCAACAAACTAAAAGAACACAGTAATAGCAAAAAACACAAAGCGAAAAAAGAGATAATTATCTATAGCTGGATATGAATTGAATGAAAACAAATATATATGACTTTACTTTTAACACTATGCTGCTTCCTACCATTCAGAACTATTTATGCTGACGCTTTGGCCATTTCCCTGGTGTAAATCCTGCTCAGGATCCTGTGCACGATCTTGTACAGGATCCTGTTCAAGATCCTGTTTCAAGATCCTATATAATCTTGATTAGGCTCCTATAGAATGTAAGTGTTCGTGCATCATCTGTACATGTGTCAGGGACAGTTATCTGGTGGTTATCAATAGTTAAATTATCAAAGCTGGAACAATGTGGGCCAAGCCAAGACTGATCACACGAGAGAATTTAATAAAGTTGTTGTAAACCAGATATTAACAGCTATAGTGTAGCCAGGGATTGCATCAGAGTAGACCAGATAGGCAATTCACATTTTGTTCGCATTGCATACAGGTAGCATGTACTAGTTGGATAGCTCTGGTGTCAATCTGGATACAATTTGAGGGAATTCTATGTCGTTCATATGAAAGTTCTTATGTGTTTGATTGCTTATTCGGACAGGAATTGATCTTTTAGTAGAGCGTTGTCAGGGCTCGAAATAATGGCCTGCTAACGGCCAAATGCCAGGCCAAATTTAAGGTTTGGCGGGCAAACAGAATTATGAACTGCCAAATGGATGATAAAATCGCAGGCGGAATATACTGGACGTCATCTTTCACTGTTTCTTTATCTGGTGATTGTTCCTATTCATCAGTGAATCTCCTCCGTTTAAAAATATTACTGATTGAAAGAGCATCCATCATCTGTAGTTCTCCGCGGTAAAACCCTCTGTTTGGTTTGTTGATGCATAAACATCATCACTTATTTGATTTTAATACTCTGACAGARCAAATATCTGCTCAGAATATTTATTCAGGAGTCTGGAAATAGTGCAATTTTATTTTGTTGAAATTGTTGCTATTCTAAGGTCCATGCTATAAAAATAAGCGGCAGGTGAAGATTCGTTCACCAGTCAAAAATAAAAAACAGTGGCATTCCAATTTTACGTCTCATTTCGAGCCCTGGTTGTGGGCCAGGATGTGGATGAACATCGCCACTTCAGTTAATTTCTAAGGTTAAAAAGTTAAAAGTTGCTACTTAACATAATATAAAGCTCTGCTTTTTGACCATTTCTTTCTAGCTCTGGGTTTTAAGAGTGTTAATGAACCATTACGAGTGTGGTACAAAATTTCCATTGTTCTTGAGAGAGAAGAGCAGTCTCTTTGGAAAGGCCATATGTAAATTTGGAAGTTGACAAGTGATTAAAGCGTTTTTGAAGGTGAATTTGAAAGGAGTTAATCCTGATATTTCTGTTGACATTTACCTTACCTTCCTTCCTGAAAATGCATCCATCTGGTAGAATAGCATTTTGGAAACACTCGTGGTTCAAAATAGTTGATATAGGGCATAGTAGTAGGTCAATTTTAGCCAAAATGCCGGAGCTGCTCATAACTTGGCCAAAGTCACTTGAAGTCATGATTTCTTCCATCCTTTCAGGCTTTCATCGTAGACATCCTCTAAAGAAGATTGTTCAGATTCATCTGAGTCATGGGATTACTTCTGGCAGCACTCTATTATCACTTGTATTCTGATTAGAGTAAATCTCACACTTTACATAATCAAACTCTGGCTCTATGCAGTGGAATCTTGTGATTTAGCAAAATAGTTTCATTGAATGTTTACTTTAGCATTCAGTGTATGAAGAAAATTTACAATATACTTGTTTTTAAAGTGTAAAGTTGGACCATCAGAAAAGACAAAGATAGACGTTCTCTGCAAAACCAACTTGAATAATTGCTTCATCCCCTCTTCAAATGCTTCTGCTTCTCCTCAAAATATGATGATTGTTGATCTACTAATGTGTATAGTTTAATATCAGTCTCACGGGATTATAGAAACCTGTCTATGAGGTATGATAAAAAGCTTTAGTTAATGATATCTGTATATTTACTGTTTAATAATAAGAATGTTCTTCAAACAGATGGGCCTAAAAAGGCTTCAAGATCTTAACGATGTGGATGATTTTCTAACAAAGCATCCCTCTTGCATGAGATAATTCTCTCATTCTCAATTTTAAAGACTGCACTGTAGCTGTCAAGAGAAATCCCATGTACTGCCAAATTTGCTTTCAATTAGAATTTTTAGTAGAATTTTAAAGTCTGGCAGCATTTTGTAGTTAAAATTTGTTTGTACTGAATTTGCTTTCAATTCATCAGAAGGCAATTTCTTGTAAAACACATTGTGCTTATTGACACTTTTGTAGGTACCTAGCCTTTGTCCTTGCAGTTCTTTCATGCAGTTCTTTCATGCAGTTCTTTACCATTAGCACTGTGGGCCTATTAACTGATGAAAAACTGGTGTATGCTCTCCTTGCAGTTACATATGGCCCTGGCATTTCCAAAAGTTTTCTTTGGATATCATTATCCACAACTCCAACCTTTACACTTTCACTAGATTTTACATGGCAGCACTGAAAAATACGATACAAACAATAAATCTTTATTTGCATTAATGGTCTTACAGTAAAACTCCACATAATAAGAACCTGGTAGAATTTTAAAGTCTGGCAGTATTTTGTAGGTAAAATATTTTTGTACTGAATACAGTTCATAATCCACAGCTTATTGCAAGAATATCATATACAAATAAACAAAACATAAAAATGGGAATTAATTAGAGATAACACAGTCATATTCACTCAAGTCGGTTCAATTACCATTATTAATTGGAGTAATGGAGTTCATTTACATATGCCAAATTTAGTACTTACAATTTCAGAAATTCCCTTATACTTCTCCAAATTTTCGACCAGAGATATTGCCATGTTCATGGTACTCCGGTTAATGGACCTTTTTGTAGGACCTGTCTCGTGCTTTAAAGCCTTGTTTAATCTATCATATGGAATATGCATGTTCAATACCACCCTTAGCACATGAGTGTTTCTCTTTGAATTTTGGCACTTGGCTATATTGCTCCAAATTGACTCCCTTTCTGTGAGGGCATAATATTCTCTTGGGGTTTAGAAAATGAAAGAAAGCTTCTCGAGCTGAGGCACTCAAGCTGTATTTCGCCTGGTCATCATTGTTGTGTTTAGCAAATATTTGCTCAAGYACTGTGTTTAAGTTCTTCACCTGGACGTCATTAAGTTGCCGGCAAAATTCAGACATTTCTTCGAGTTCTCTCTCGATTCTCTTCTGGTAGAAAAAAATCACTGTCTCTGCTAAACCATTCTCTGCATTTAAGACCTTTGGCCAAGATTTTTCCAGAAACTGCTTTGGAGTTGTAAACGCCAACAGAGAAGCTCTAGCTAAAGGAATTCCAGATCTCTTGCCCTTGTCTCCCTTCAAGACATACCAGCAGTCTCCATCAAAACATTTGCATAGTCGTTCCATAGACAATTGCAGGGACTTGTCCTCACTGGACAGTTTATGGAGAAATGAATGTGCTTTATCTATACACAGAATAGGTACGGTCGACGAGGAAATGAAGTGGTTGAATAAACCATTCGCTGATGCCACAGCCAGCAAAATGTTTTTATTAATCTTGGGTTCAATGTGTCCAACTATGGGGTTGATGCAGCCCAAACGACAAGCTGGGGATTTTCCTGATCCCGAAGGAGCAACGACGATCATAAAAAGGCTTCCAATCTCAGCATAGGTACCCAAAACTTTAACTGTTGTATTGCCAATCAGTGAACAAGTGCGCTCATTAGTAGCATCTCTTCTGTTGTTCCATGGCTTTTTGCGAGAATTGTTAGGCATTCTCTTAGGCCTTCTGGGACTACTTCATCGCAAAGGAAAACGACAAGTTTTTACYGGAGATCATCAATCGATCATAACTCGCTTTCTCCCTCCATTGAATTTCAATAATATAAAACGGAATTACAGTACTAATGACTTATTGGAGCTCTGTTAAAAACACTTTAATGAAGGAATAACATCTTGACCAATGAATGAAGAGTAGTTTGTTCATCTGATCACTACTCACTTCGGCAATTTTCTGCGTTTTTTAACAACAAACAACAACTACAATAATTTTGATCTTCGATTCCCTCAGTCTCAAACTCAGTTTCAGCAATTTTTAAGTCAGGCAGCAATGAACAACAATCGTCAGTTAGATCCCTACTTCAACTCCTTTCAACCATRGAACTCTGGAGATGCTTTTCAGTTTCTTCCTGATACTGCACGCAACTCTGTGTCTCCTGCTCCTAGCTGTTCTTTGTTAGAATGCAGCTGCATCAGTGACGAAGGCGATGCRAGCAAAAAGCAAGAAAGTGCAAAAACGTTGAGGTGGTCTGAAGAACAAACCAAAGCGTTTGTCATACGGAATTGTTCTTTCCAGTACATGGTTTGGGAGGTGTTGTTAAGCTGTACTTCGAACCAGCCAATCTGTGGCCGAGATAAAGTCCAAAATCGCCTCTGATGGCGTCTAGTTAAACTTTGATAACACAGTTGCAGAAATACGAATGCTGCTGTGTTCTGTAATAAACGCTGCCTTCGGTAAGCAAACTGTTGTCGTAGTACTTGAAATATTCGCCTTCTTGTTTGACGTCTACGCAAACTTTGGTTTAAACGTGAAGTGACAATCGTACGTCAGATAATAATTAATTCTATTAATGTGTCACATTGTTCTAGCTTATTACAAAATAAACTAATTGGGGACACCTATCTAAGACCCTATTAAACCAATAAAACAATTCCTGTATTCCAAACCCTTAAATTAAAACAACCCCTATATGTTTACACAAGTGTACCATACAGTAATATCCCGTCCCTCACAACCAAATGTTCCCATTCTTCTTCTTTACTAAAATCTATATTTCCCTGTGTCTACCCCTAATTTCCCAGACAGTGTATGTGTCTAGACCTTTCCACTTAACCCAATATATAAAACGTTCCCACTTAACCTTCCCCACTAAACTCAAAAAATAAATAAATAAATAAATAAATAGATTAAAAAAAGTAAATGAACAAATAAATAAATACATAAGCTAGTTACTACATAAATTACAGTTCTTACACTTTTGTGCAAGCATATTCTCAATATCTAGTTTGCGTATTTGATTTTTGAAGGCACTAAGTGACTTTGCCCCTTTGACTGGCTTGCTAATCCTTGGCCATATATATGGACAGGTGTAACGTATGCTATGTTTCACATAACTAATAGTATTTATTCTAGGTATTTCAAAGTCCCCTGAGTTTCTAAGGTTATATGAGCTGTCACTATTTTTAAAAAGATTAGATATATAAGGAGGAGCTAAGTTGATTTTAACTTTGTAGATTAGTACAGCTAATTCTTGTAACCTACGATTAAACAAAGTTGGAAGTTTTGCCCTCCCGAGCAATTCCCTATAGTCACTATTCCAATCGCAATAAATTGCCCTTAAAGCCMGCTCCTGAATGCGCTCTAATTTCCTATTACCTGAAGCACGACAAAAGTGCCGTACTATGTGGCAATAAGTCAGCTGAGTTAAATAACTGATTCATATATAGCTAATTTGGCAGCGGTTGATATCATATTCTTGAACCTCATGAGTACTTCCACCTCAGATCTTGCAAGATCTGGTAAGATCTTGTGTAAACCCAAGATCTTGGCACGATTTTGACAAGATCATGCCAAGATCCTGCCAAGTCCTTAACAAGATCTTATTAAAGATCTTATCAAGATGTTAACCAGATCTTCCAAAGACCTTGTTATGATCTTGCAAGATAATTTGAAAATATATCCAAAGATCTTAACAACTGTTTGACTTTCGATAGGCAGTCAAGTTACTGTGCAGTCTTGGCTCCATGAATCTTCTCAAACACTTTGCCTACGGCACTAAGAACAGTAAGAGGTCTGTAATTACTYACATCTCTTGGATTATCCTTTTTGTACGCTGGAACCCATTCACCTTTTTTCCATTCTGCTGGCAATTGGTTTTCTTCAATACAATCATTGAACAGTGTTGACAATGATGCAGCCAAAGYTTCGTTTGCTAATTGAAGAATTTTATGCGGTATTTTGTCATGACCGTCCTTTTTGTTGGTTTTAATGTTCTTAAGGATATCTTGCACTTCAGCATTTCCAACCTTTATAAATTCAAACTTTGGACCATTAACCACTCTCTTGTTCTCTCGTATTTGTTGAACAGTTTTGTGATTGTACCATTGTTCTTCGGTGAGAGTAAGCACATGAGAATCACCTATTCCATTTGCGACATTCAAGAAGTGATTAGCAAAATGGTTAGCCACCATTGTCTGGTCTTTTGTGATGCTTCCATCGCTGTCCAGTATTGTTGTATTCTTGTCATTAACATTTGTTTTGTCATCCAGGAACGGCTTGAAGACCTTATAAAAATTCCTTTGGATTATTATTCATATCATTTGTTTTATTTTTCCAAAATTGCTTGAGTGCTCTTTTYCTCAGTCGTGTTGCCGTATTCCTCCAGCTTTTCTTTAGTTGTAAGTTTTCTACTGTCGGATTCTTCGAGAGTCTTTTAGATAACTTTCTTTTATTTCTGATGGCGTTTTTTCATTTTTGCATCATATATGGAACGTCCCTAGATCTTATCAGTACCAGTACTTCCTTTTGATAAGACAGGAACTGTTATATTTTATCTCAAAATAACTGAATCAATGATTTAGAGGACTGAATCTGATGCGGTCAGTTACAGGAAGCCAGTGCAATTAGATTAGGACAGGAGAAATGTCATCATATTTATGAGTGTATGTAATCAGGCGAGCAGCGGCATTTTTTACAGATTGGAGTTTACAGATGAGATGACTGGGAAGACCAAAAAGAAGACAAATATGTTGGTCAATCTTGGATGTGACGAAAGCATGAATTAGGGTTTCAGCAGTTTTAGCAGACAGGAACDTTCTAATTTTAGCAATGTTGCGGAGATGGTAGAACGCAGACTTACAAACAGAATTAACATGAGGAACCATAGATAACGTAGAGTCGAAGATGACAGCAATGTTCCTAGCTGATTCAGAGGGTTTAATCCTGTCGTCTCGAAAAAGCAAGTTTGGAAGAGATTTTTGTGGAATGTGTTTGGGGTATATTAAGAGGAATTCAGTTTTATCTTTGTTTAGTTTAAGTTTATTTATCGTCATCCATTGATCAATGTCAAGATGAGAATATGTGGACCGCATGGCACTAATGAAATACATGAAGATATAGAAATATAGATAAGTTATAGTGCTTGGGAACGAGGTTATTCYGGGCGACAGCGACATCTTTGCATCATAATTACCGCTACCTAACATCTAATTCATCCCGGCCTGCTCTCAGTCTGACCTCTAGCTCAGCTGGTAGAGCATCGGTAGTACAATTCCGAAGGTCGTGGGTTCGATTCCCAGCGAGGTCGGAAATTAATTTTTCCGAATTTAATTCCAAAGCTGTTGCCCGGAATAACCTCGTTCCCAAGCACTATAACTTATCTATATTTCTATATCTTATTGATCAATGTCAGTTAAGCAGTTCTCGATCTTAGTCATTGTTCGATTCATTGTTCAGCATCATCATTGCACGTAAAATGTATGTAGAGTTGAGTATCATCAGCATACAGATGGTAAGACATGCTATGATTACATAGAGTATCAGCCACAGGAGAGGTATAAAGAAGATACAGAATTGGACCAAGTACTGAACCTGAGGAACACCACAATCCAAGTCAACCGAACCAGACGAGCCACCATCTAAGGAGACATACTGAGAACGGTCAGATAGATAAGACTCAAACCACTTGAGTACATTACCACAGATACCAAATTTAGACTTAAGTCGTTTTAACAAGATACCATGGTTAACAGTGTCAAAGGCAGCAGACAGATCAAGGAGAAGAAGTACAACGCAATTTCGATTGTCAATGGCGTGTAGAATATCATTTTGAAGACGAACAAGAGCAGGTTCACAGCTATGGAGACATTTGTAGGCAGATTGGAAGGGTTCATGGAGATCATTTATTGTCAAGTAGGTGTTAAGTTGTGTAGCGACAATCTTTTCAGTCATCTTGGACACAGCTTTTAGATTTGAGATAGGACAATAATTTGCGAGAACTTCGTGATTAAGGGATGATTTCTTGAGAAGTGGTTTTATAACAGCAACTTTTAATGAAGGAGGAACAACCATTTTCAAGAGAGGAGTTAATAATCTTGCAGATGACAGGCAGTAAGGTACCATAATGACCAATTAAAAGACTTGAAGGAAGAGGATCTAAACAGCAGGATTTCGATGACAGCTTCTTTGSGATTAGTTGTAATTCATCACAGGTAGTTGGTTTGAAGGAATCTAAGCTACAGTTAAGTGTGGAATGGTCAATTTCAGAAAAACGATTTAGTTCAGAACCAAGAGAAGGCAGTTGATTGCGTATATTGAATATCTTGTTCTTGAAAAACTGTACAAAATTATTGGCAAGGACAGTAGGTGATGAAGATGACGGCAATAGTTTTTCAGGTGATCTATGAAGAAGACAATTATTGTTATTATTGTACGGAAAAGAGCTGTACTATCAGAACCAGCAACAGAGATTTATTTGGAATAGTAGTTCATTTTAGCTTCAAAGATCATATATTTTATGACATTACACTGCTTAACATATATTTCCCGATCATTGGTGAGATGGGAACGACGCCAACGTCATTCTAGGTTGCGAAGTTTTGTTTTATTTTCTTTGATTTCATTAGTATACCAAGGTGCCCTAGGACGTTGAGAGATAAGTTTTGATCGTAGAGGAGCATGTTTGTCAAAGAGTGTAGATAAAACAGAGTCATATTGATCACAGAAATTAGTTAAATCAGTCGCAGGAGATTTAACTAATGGAGAATTCACAAGCTGAGAAAGAAACAAGTCTATCAAATGTATATCCACGGAGCGAAGTTTTCTGTATGATACGACTTAAGTAGATAACTGATTTGAATACAGAGAGCTTGCAGTGAACAGCATAATGATCTGATATGACAGGGTCATGTATTTGGATATATTTTACAGACACTTCATCAGAACGAGTTATGATAACATCAAGAACATGCTTGCTTTTATGGGTTGGCGTTGTATTATTAAGAACAGATAAATTGAAACAGTCTAACACATCAAAAAATCGCTTAGCATTACTATCTGTCGGATTTTCAATGTGAAAATTGAAGTCACCAGTGATAAGTAATTTACCAGGCAAGGTAATTATATGTTCCAGTAAAGTGGTAAGTTCAGTAAAAAGACGTAATTTAAACCATTGTTAGTTGAAAGCAAGTACTTGAACGAACAATTGTCTCCATGTATTCAAAGGACTTGAAAGATGAGGTCTTTAGGATTTCATTTTTAGAGTGTTTCTTAACAAGATACCAATACCACCACCAGTTCGGTTAAGACGAGGTTCATGTGAGAGCAGATAGCCAGCAGGACAAATGTCACGAGTAATATAGTAACAATTATAATCATTAGACTTTAAGCAAGTTTCAGTAATTGCCAAAATATCAATGTCTCTATCAATAACATAGTCTTTAATTTGAAGAGATTTGTTATTAATAGATCTTGCATTCAGAAGACAAAAATTAAGTAAGTTACTAGCTTGTGTTGCCGGCGGTTTGCTAACTAGTAAGTTGGCAGGTGACCATTGATAATTATTGACAGACTTTTTACCACCACGTTTGCTTCTGAGGCGAAAAATACCAAGCATTTTGAGTGTAGTAGAAAAATAGGAGGGAGAATGATGCAGTGATTTGTGGCGTAGATTAAACAGCTCAGAACAATTATAAGCAGTCTTAGCCAAGCAGGGAATTTGAGTTTCTTGAAGTATGACAGGATGAGATCTGTCAAGCGGAAAATCGAGGTCATGTACATGTATTGTTCAACACAGGTCCAATGGATACAATGTGAATCATCTTAGAAACATAAAAAAAGTAAAAAATAAGAGTACTATTCTAAGCTAAGTCATTATAAGGTCATTCACTAATCACTTACTTTGGTGTACGTAGGTAGAATTGCTAATTGAAGGGTAGAATTGATTCGAAATGTTGGAAATGCCTAGTAGGCGTCGAGTAGCAAACTTAATACTTATTATCAAACTCATTAATAATTTAGGAGGAAAACACAAACGAAATCACGACCGTGAAGAGTGTTGTAAATCTGATACAAAACTGTTCATTTGCATAAACTTGAAGTTGGATTTTCTTGGCCAAATTCACTTTAAGTTTGACAAATTTTAGTGAAACACAAAGGAACTAACCTAGACGTTTGATAAGTCATATACAGTATTCGTGTCCGTGTTGTATCAGATATACAATCACTCGGCTACGCCTCGTGGTTGTATATCTGATATGAATACTGTATATATTACTAAGAACACGTGTTATTGACTTTGATTGACTAAAGGGATCGAGTTACTTAATGATTAATGGATTGGTAAAAGGTTAACTAAAGTTAACAGGCTATGCATGGATTCTGGCGTAAAACCATCTGCTGGTTTGGAGGCATCAGCTGGCCTGGAATCAACTGCTGGTTGGAGCTTGAGTTAAGTGCAGATTACAAGACATTGCTGCATAGTTGTAGCTTTTGTGACGATGGCCGTGCGTTGTAACTAGGGAGGGAATTTTCATTCCTATTTCCAGATAAGGACATAATATGTCGGTTGGACAGGCCAGCATTGGACGACAGTGTGATAGCAGTGGCTCTCACACAGTGGTTAGTGTAGATTAGTGTTTGCGGCTCTGCTGAGGTCTTTCATCATCTCTCCGAGCTTGGTTACACCAAGGCATCATCGCTCAAACCAAACTTTCTCTTGTTCACCATTCCAAAAACGCTTCGGGAACTGAAAAAATGCTTCACATTCGGGATTTAATTTCTCCACATACAGGCAGAGAGCATGATATCCATCGTTTGGACGGTCGGTTTGGTAGATTCTTCAAAGCTTTTCAAAGCTTGCAGATCTGTCATCTAGCCCTCCCTGTCGTGTTTTTGTCTCAGGAAGAAACGCAAAACTGGACTTTTTTTATTTCTCTGCCCCTCTCGACCACGGCGACAGAAGTACAGCGTAATATGGAACCATACGTTGAATAGTAGGCCCTGAGGGATGTTGTTGGACTTATAGCTTGGCTTTCTTTTAGACGGCGAAGGTCTTCTGGCTCAATGGCAGGTTTGTGTTGAACATTTGACTCGCCTTTCTTTTTCATGCTTTTAAGTTTAGCATCGAGGATTTGGTTTGACTGCTTGAAGGCAGGATCAGTGGCAAGTGATCAGTATGAAAACTTTTTTTATGGGGTGGGTTGTTGAGAAGCGCTCTATGCCATTCCTGAATATGTATAGTTTTCTCCGTCCTTATTTCTAGTTTCAGCGTAGAAACTTTTTAGGTTGTAGTTGAGCTCCTCTTTGCTCATGTTTGCTATTTCTTCTTCAATTCCTTTTGAGGAAGCCCATTCTGAATTAAGAGTATAAACAAATTGCACGATTATTCGCTGAAAAGTTTTTTTTGTAAATATTTGATTTGCACGTGTGAATTCACAGCAAGTCACCCACTGCGTAACATGTTAATCAAAATTGCAAATTTTGTGACATTCTCCATAAAATWGCCAGTTTTATCAATTAAAAAACATGAAAAACGTTATTCTGAATGAAACCAATACCTTTAAATACCGGTACAGCGTATGCTGTGGCATATTTTGTTGATTTTGCTTGGCTTTCATCAACTAGGTTGTCAAGGTCTTTCTCACTGTAAACGGCGAAGCGTGATGTTTTTGGCTATAATAATAATAATAACAACTTTATTTAATGAGGGTAGCACTAAATAGTGTACTACACTAATAAACTTTTGGATATTGTTTTTGGATTTCTTCCTTTACATTTCCGGTTTTCACCTCGTTCACTCTTTCGACCAAGTGGAGYGAGTCAATTGCAGGGCGACCCAGTAGAGGTTCTTTGAGGCCGTCGATCACATAGACTTCAGTCGTCGCCGATTTCCCATCCATTGTTGTGACCTGTGTTTTTACTACTCCTCTAACAGAGAGCGGTGAATGTCCTGGGCCAAATAACTTGCGGTTAGATCTACTAAGTGGTTTCAATCGTGCATTGTTGTAAACTCTCTCGGGTATGACGGTGACGTCAGCTCCAGTATCGAGTTTAAATGTCACGTCCGTGTCTCCGATGGAGAGTTTCACGTGCCATTTCGAGTCGGTGTTCTCTTGTGATCGTACTTCTCCAAGAAATTTTCCGGTTTTGCTATCACTGCTATCACTATCGCTGTCTTGTTCAACGGCACTGACACTATTTGCTTTGCAAACAGAAGCATAATGTCCGATCTTCTGACAGTGATAACATTTGTGTGATAAGGCAGAACAATCTTGGCGCTGGTGCGGCGGTGATCTCCCACAGCGATAACAGGATTTATCAGAGCTCTTAGGTTTTGGTTGGGGATTTCCTTGCGTGCTTGAGTGTTCCACATTCGATCGACGGTATGAGTTTTGCTTTTTGTTATGAATAGTAGCCACTCTCACATCTGTAGACTCCCTGGCTTTAATCGTTTGTTGTTTGTTGTAGTCGCTCAGATCGTGTAGAATCAAGATGTTTATTTCAAGCCACTGTTATAACTACTCAAGTACAATAAGTAGTGTCTATGATTATGTAATGATAACATTGGGATCATATAACATTACGTCATATATTA
>NW_022261672.1:34184-48617 GCF_009602425.1 Actinia tenebrosa | reverse complement strand
ATACGAGTAATGGTTCGCTCATAGACCACGTTCTGACACCATGTTGTAGTCGCTCAGATCGTGTAGAATCAAGATGTTTATTTCAAGCCACTGTTATAACTACTCAAGTACAATAAGTAGTGTCTATGATTATGTAATGATAACATTGGGATCATATAACATTACGTCATATATTATATTGTTGTTCCTTGATCAATTCCGATTCTTTGACCTTCTTGATTGTTTGATCGAGCGTCAAGGATTCGTCACTCATCAGTTTCTCGGACRAAGCATCGTTTCGAATTCCAACAACTAATCTGTCTCTAATAAGCTCATCTTTTAGGTCGCCATAATTGCACGATTCTGCTAACTTGTGTAGATCTTCTATGAAGTCAATAGCTGACTCGGTTTCTAGTTGACAGCGGCGGTKGAATTTAGCTCGTTCGTAGATAACGTTGGTTTTTCCGATGAAATGATCGTTGAAGCATTTCACCATGTTCTTGTAGGTTACGTCTTTTGCACCAAGAGGAAAGTTTTTTGAGATTTCGTGAGCGTTGCCTCCCATGGCGTAAATTAACGTACTAACCTGGACTGCATCTCCTTTAGTATGTAACTCTGAAGCGATACGGTAGAAGTCAAAACGTTCGATCCAAGTTTTCCACGCTTCCGGTCTCTTTGACTCGAGTTTCTCAGGTAGAGGGATTTGGCTGGCCATTGGGACTTGTGTCGGTCCTCTCGATTATTGTCTGTCTCCTTACTGGTTCCGAAGATAATTTACAATTTATATCCCGCTCCTGACACCATGTGAAGTTGGTTTTAACGTATCCTTTTTATTCGACAAGCGTCCCCTATCTGAGTCCGCATGTAATCAATCAACTAACTTATATTTGGTTACAAGCTAGTAACAATAACACAGGGAACCCAACAGCTGGAGGCCAACCTAATCCAGCCATAGCTCGTATTTCAGGCATCATTGTTTTCATTATGGGATCTGATTCGTATTTTTCAAAATAGTTGAAGAAACGCTCTCCTTGGTTGTGGAGTGATGACCATTTGCTTTTCAGATTAGTTTTGTTTGTCTCAAATTCTTTCTCGCTCTTGGAGTCGATAAGGCCTGGAACTCTGTTATTACTAAGATCGGCACCAAAAATGTCCGTTAGTACTTCTTCAGCAGCCTTACCACGTATAGCTAACTCGGTAGGTTTCGACTGAATGTTATCTTTCATATGGATATCACAAAGGAGATGTTGTGCAAAAGGTAGCGGTCTTCCAAAGCCTTCTGCTAAAGCCGTTTCACTGTCTGTCCCATATACAAGGACCTTTTGAACGTTTTTGTTTAGTTTCACCATAGTAGATGAAAGCTCATAGCAGCTTTCGATTGCCTTCCTGTTGTGGACCAGTGTGGGTCCTATTCGTACAGGGTGCTCACCACGCTTGTTACGCAGCAGAATATGACGGTAGGTTGTAAGAGTAACATAGTGCTTTCCAAAATTGAAAGTAGGGTCAACGCCCAGCACACTGAATTTAGACGGGTTTGTACAAAATTTCAACTGTTGGTTTGTAGCAAGCATGACGAAGGGATCTCTTGATGTTTCCACTTTACGCACAAACGCTTTTTTGGAATCCCTGTCGCTTTCTTTGGCCATCTCCATCAACTCCAACAAATCATTTGTGGGTTTTTCCTTTAACTCCTTCTTTATGTTTTCTTTATGCTGCAAATCCCTGGCGTGGCTTGCTGCATTATGAATCTCGCAGATGGTGCCCACTTCTTCGATACTCTGATAAAAAGCTGTTTTGGGCGTATTATTTTGAGAAATATTTTTAAGTCTCTCTATTGTGGTGTGAGAGGTACGGTAGTACTCTTTGGATTTCTTGGAATTACTATGGGCATTGACCTGTACGTCATGCTCGCCATTGTCACATATATATTGCACAAAAACCATGGGGTGAGTGCTACCATTGGGTCCTAAAATGATTATTAATATTAGCTTCGGAATGACATAAATTGGAAGAGGGCATGTTTTGGTATTATATGAAGGGGGCAGAAAATGAATGGAAAAAATAAATTGCTGCCCTGCACATACACTAACCTGTTAAATAGATAACAATTCTTTGTAAATCAGGGGACGACTTGTTGCGGTAGAAGTTTCTCGGGCAACGGAATCCTAGTCCACCAGATGAATTCTGAAACTCCATTTGTGTGATCTTTTTGGGTGGATTCCTTTTCGAGGGTCCCTGGAAATAATGTTGTTTGGTGCCAGTAGGGTGCCATGCTCCAAGGTCGTCTGCCAAGATATTTTTCAAGTGCCCCACATATTGTGAAGTTACGTCAATAACAAATGAGGCGTTTCTATTGGTTCCACCTGGGACAGTACGGGCAACACGGTCTTCGTTAGGATTCAAAAGAATCTCTACCACCTTTTTGGATGGAATGCCACTGGTCAGTCCCTTTTGGTGTATTGGCAGAAGGGGTTCTTCCTTAAAGAACTCAATCTCCTCATCTTCTTCATCATTATCGTCATCTTCATCACTATTTTTTATAAACAAGTGAGAATGAATTAAAAAGTGATAAAAAGAAAGAAATCTATAGCATCTTGATCGAGGCTAATTTGTTGTATTTGTCGTAAATTATCTCTTTATTTCATCGTATAGATCCTTGGCCGGACTGTCGGGGATGGTGATGCTGGAATGCAAATAGTGTTAATTAAAATCCGAAGCATATCAAATGTAAATTTGAATTTGTGTGCAAAATACACCAAAAAAGAAAAGAACTATTATGAATATTAAAACCATACAGTAAAATTGTATATTGGCATACTGGAGTTTAAAAATGTGCGAATTCTGAAAAGTAAGAAATGATCTTTTCAAAGAAGTTAAAACTATCAAGACTAAAGCCTCTACATGCCGAGTTTGAGATTTTATCTTACCTGTGCACGTGAGTCAGATTAAGAGATGGTTAAGTTATCCTATGAAGTAAACAAACGTTTTCATACCTTTATCTTTATCATTCCGCGGCTTCTTGCGGTATTTTTGATGGATAGGCGGACTTGCCAGTGCGCTATAAGTATAATGTACGTATTAGATTCCTATGAAATAAAGGGTGTTCTAACTTTTTTTACATTTAATAATAGTAGCGACTGTAATGCCATCGCAGGACTAATCAGGGAAATGCATTCCGAATAGATGAAACACCCGGGATGATTTTAAATAGGTTTCGTAAACACCATGCTTTTAATTTTGTCCAAAAAGAAAGTTGCAATGGTGAACAAAACTGCAATCAGCAATCCAGAAACGTGCGCTAAGTGAATTGAACCACACAGAGTAGCATTCACCTTATGTTTAAATCACCATCGTCAGAAGAAGATTCTGGGTATAGAGCAAAGAGCACATGTTTGGTTAGGACTGACCATTTAAATATATAACCCAACGTATCATAGACGCTATTGAGTGAAAGCCTATAGTTGCGTTTTACTTACCGTTACCAGAAACGACATCAGCATATGATATGTACTTCGTTTTTACCTGTATTAATCAACGTCAGAGAAGGTAGTTTATACAACTTTGTTATTCTTTTACTCTCATATCACACAACTCGCTCTTTCTCAAGTCACGTGCATGCAATACAAAGTATAAAGACAGCCTATACGTTGAGATCCCTTTGTACGACCCTTCAATATTCCCAGTATCGCGCTTGTCGTCACCTTGTTATCTTATTATCCAAACCCTAACATCTAGCAAAACTAATTACCTACCACATACACTGGCAAACGGTCAGTCTGGCCATACATTCTTACCGCGCTCTTCTGTTACGATGTTGAATGTCATAGGACAAAAAAAGACAAAAACCCCTCAACATTTTTATGCCCATTATATCTGTTTTTTCAGCTAGAGTTACTTTACAAATCTGTCGTCAAGTTAAGTATCATTTTACATGGGAGATAAAAGCAAGCTCAGTATGCAGGCAAATAAATTGATTTGAACGCGGCCATCATATGGCAGCAAAATAAAAACCTTACAAGTGATTTCAAAAAAAAAAAGAAAAAGACTAATGAATATGATGACCAATAGTTATGAGAAATATAATGGTTCAAACATGGGTCCAAAGAATAGTCCAAGAGTCCAGGGTCCAAGAGACCAAGTGTCCACTCCATGTTTTACCCCATGCCCTTTGATACGCAAAAACTGACCCGGACCCGGACCCGGACCCGGACCCGGACCCGAAATCCGTAAAACCCGGACCCAAAATCTGTAAAACCCGGACCGATGTTTTTTATTAAACTTTTATAATTTTTTTTCTTTTGAGATTTAATTTTAGTATTGTTCGTGACAAGGCAGCATTGTTAATAGTGATTTCAAGGCTGACTGACAGCTGTTTATCGTTATTTGAACCCGACCTGATGGAATGACAGTTCCATTATCGCGCCTAAAGAGGTATGTCGCTCGAAAAAYGCCTTTACTGGACTACTAAGTATTAGGTTTACAGAATGATTCCAGAGAAAATGAATTAAGTGACCAACTTCGGAAGAAAGGTCTCTGTAACTAAAGATTGTGCAATTTATGCAGCCTAAGTATTTGGGTAATACAGGTCACGCTAATTGCACGCGACACGTATGTGAATAGAGTGGTCGACATAAAAACAAAAATCCGCCAACTGGTCACTATTGACATAATTCAAGTGTGTAGTACTAACTTTACTAACATCTATTTCAGGGATTTATGAAACTATATCACACACGAATAACAGGGGAAAAAATTGATAGTACAAAATTGTCATCTTTCWTTTTTTTTTCTATTCTTTGGTTACACGGTTTGATTGATTGATTGATTTCGTGTTTGCTTCAGTTCAACTTTTACATTCAGTTTTTCATATAAAAAATTGACATGACCAGTATCTAAAAATGGAAGCAAATCTGGTGGTACCTGCACCAGTGACGGAATAAAAAAAGTTATGTTTCTGTGATACGCAATTCGGATTTAAATGGTAATATACATTTAAGAGATCGGGAGAAGTTTTCGAAACACCATCTTTGATGTAATCTCTCCTTACTCGAGATACAATTGTCAAGTCGAGTGGTGGTGATGGAACTTTGCCCTCTGGTTTGAGGGATTCTTTACAGCCATAGCACACTGAAACTTTGGGGTCCAGAAACTGCAATAAAGAAATGGCAAAAGTTCCAAAGGCAGGTGTTGGTCTTGCTGGCTTGTTATGGCTAATCTTTAAGGTAGTACCGGATCTTCAAAATTCTTCTATGAATTTTTTTTWAAATTCTGTCATTGGAAGTTTATTGTTAGGGCTTTCAAATAATGAAAAAAAAAAGAAGGGGGTCCCTGTATTGGTTATGGAGATATAAGGCGTCAAAAAGGTGTGATTTTTCAACTTTCCGCGCGTTTTTGCCGAAAATCTGTCCCCGCCAATAAATTCGAATTACTCGATTGGATTTAACAAAGACAAAAAGAAAACTGTTTTAAACGGTAGTTGGKGAATCTAGGAAACATACCTTGATAAAAAATCCATCCAATCTTTTGAACACCAAATAAGAAATTTCTGGAGTGGGTTTTCAAAGGTTCAGAGCAGCCCACTAAGAGAACCAACCTTTTGTGATGTCAATAGCATCCTAAGAAAAGTCATCCTGTATGAATGTGAAGAAGAATTATCTAGTGTTGTTGACTATCAGAGGCATCAAGAGCAGCTTCCATTTGATGTTGTTGTACCAGTCTTTCCAGATAAGGGGGATATGCTACTCATTCAAGGTGTAGAGGCTAATGATATTTGGTATGGTCATGCCCACAATGTCAACACACAAATGAAACTGTGGATGTGTTTTTCTTCGTGGAAAGTACAAGAATGCCAAACATTTATGTTACAGAAACAACTGGAAAATGTGCAAGAAAAGTTGTCCCATGGTATTCATTAATCGGGATTGCTGATGGCAGTTCGAAAAGCTCTTCACAGTGGCAAGGAGCTACTCCATAACTGACTTGTAACAGTCACAGTATTCTTAAATGACTATAATGTCTCACTTAGTATCTCACTTATAGGGAATAACGAAGGGTAACTATCTAAAATTCAGTTGGAAAATATTTCCAAACAACCATGGGATTTTTTTGGGAAACAAGATTGCAGTTCAATTCTCATTTTTGGGATTCAGTTGGGAAATGTTTCAAACCATTCCCAAGTATGGGATTTTTTTAGGAACAAGATTGTGGTTCATGATTAATTCCCATTTTTGGGATTCAGTTGGGAAATATTTCCAAACAATTCCCTAGCATGGGATTTCATTGGAAATGTAATCTCAAATTATTACCAATAATTATGATGGGATTCATTTGGGACAATTTGTTGAGAAAGTTGGGAAAGAATTGTATATAGAAAAACAGCTTCAAAAGTTCCAATAGATTCCCAATATTGTATTCTGTGGTTTCCCAATAATATCCCATTATAAGGAAATGTTCTCAAAAACATTTTCCCAATTTGTCGAAATGAAATTTCATAGTTTTTCCTGTGATACTCAATCCACATTACGTTTAACACACGCACTTGCAGCACACAAATTACAGATGGTCATCAGAAGTAATGAGGCTCTGGTTCGATTCCASAATGTAGTGCTACACACAAGCAATACACGTCAACATGTCCTTCACTCCCAAGCCCCATTACGTTAAGAACACCATTTCTTTTTGGCTTCTTTGAACCCTACTCCACTAATTATCGAATCACCCTAACTAACCATTGAATCGCCTGCGATTCACATGTGAGAATATCCCGCGCAAAGGAGTATATGGGTATGGTGGGAAGCGGGTGGGGAGTGCTTCACYGGAAGTCCTAATTGACTGGAACTGGAACCCTAAGGACCGGAAGACTCTTGTTTAAAATTGCGCAACTCTTCCATTTTGTAGGGGAGGGGTCAGGACATTTTGTAGGGAAGGAATCAGGACGAAAATAAAGGTATTTTATGACCGGTTTACCACAGGTGAACAAGGTATTCTTTGACCAGTTTACCCCATTAATGTATAGAGGATATTACATGGGCGCGCGGAGATACGAAATTTATCTTCGAGTGTTGAAAAGATCTCTCACAAGTGAGCGCAGCGARCGAGTGAGAGATTTTCAACACGAGAAGATAAATTTCTTATCTCCAAGCGCCCATGTAATATTCTGTTTATTATATAATTATCAATGAAAGTATGTTTTGGCTTTTTCAGGCAATTCATTCCGTGTATTTTTGAATAGCCATCACAATGGTGGTATTTTCACACGTGAAAATACCGTGAAAATAACATGTTATTTTCACGTGTGAAGATATCAATTTTTCGAAATAGAGAAAAATAGATATTTCATTGGTAATTATATAATAAATGCTACTATTGTGCTTATGTTGATATTTATTTTTGACCCCCACTTTTATTCAATTTACCTTGCAAATGTGGCGAAATAAACTAATATAATTATTATAGTTGTTGTTGTCATTGTTAACGAATTTCCCTGTCGCGACTGTCGGGCCCTAGCCTCCATTGCAGACGTTATTTGTGTCGGTCTCTTATCCCTCCCCAACTAACGGGGGAGGGATAAGAGACCGACACAAATAACGTCCGCAAAGGAAGCTAGTCGGGCCCTGAAGGGGAGTGGTTTCAATCCTATTTTCTAATCTTTTTACAAATCCTACTTTCCTTCATATCCGAAAAAACCTTTTTCCTATACCCAAATTGTTTTTTTCCTCACTCCAAGTTACTTGAATATCATTTCTCCCAGTGCAAAATAGGCAATTCCCAGTTCCCATTTTACCCATTCATACTGATGAGTAAATGTTGGTACCAGCATATCATTATTTTTATCAGTTTATCCTAATTGCTGTAAAGCTTTTAACGTCGCAAACAATCTCGTTCCCAGAGCTCACGTTCTCATGGTCAGCACCGACAAAAGAGAGGCTCTGGTTGCAACCGATTTTTTGAGCATTCCTATTGATTCGGAGAAAAACAATAGAAAGAGTCGTTCTGCAAATAAAATGGCTAACAGACTAAATTGGCTTGGGTCGAATTCAAATTTTGCTAGAATGTGGTACGATAATCAATCTTTCACATACCCGAAGTAAATGAGAAGGACACTGGAATTTGAGCAAATTTTCACGAGGTTTTAGTGCGAGTCGAGCTCGCGGCCGATCGCTCTTCCATTTGTCGTGATTGAACTAAAAAAACGTGTTAAAAACTCACAAAATAGCACAAGCAATTAGTACCCGGGGGAAAAATTTACTAAATAAACTTTAAGAAGGCAAAGGATAAATAATTTAACTACTATATTCAAGCTAAAAGGTCAATAATTGAAAACCGTTTGTCCGAAGCAATTTGAATCCCTGAAGATCAAAGGTAACCCAAACATCAGCTTACCTTTGATTAAGGCATGCGCAGTTGAAACTTCCGGTCCGAAATTCACGGACCGGAAGCCAACTGAAAATCGGTTACAACCACAGCATCTCGTTTCTCGGTGCTGACCATGAGGAACGTGGGCTCTGGGTACGAGATTGCCTCGCAAACAGTGGCGTAGCGAGGTCTTGACCACAGRGCAGATGGGGGAGGGGAGCAATTTGCCATTTTACCGCGAATTGCTTACTATCAATCACTTGACTTTTTGGAGTTGCCTGGGGGGCAAACAAGCGGTTGACTGAGGGGCAACTAGCGGATGTTAAGTCGAAACATGTCAAAATAAGTTCCCAAACTATTGTATTTGACTATTTCTACGACATGAAACCAGAAAACAAAAGATCAAAACAACCTCCAAAATCCTACAGGGCATTAAAAACGCAGCTATTACAGGAATTGACGTCTATTGATAGCAACCTATATACCTCTTGCATGTGACGTGTGATTTAGATGACAAAACAAAATTATTTCCATCACAAGCATGAGAATTGGAAACCTATTGTTATTTCTTCCAATTTGAGCTGCATTCCGAAGGACAGCAGGCGTCTATATAGAGAGCATACGCGTTTCCTATTTTGAGTTTCCCACCATATCCACAGGCATCCCGCATGAATTTWWAAAAAATCGCACATAGATTTCCATTGTCTGTCCTCTTATTGATCATAGATGACGTATTAAAATGTTCAAAACTCAAGTGGAACCACGAGCGCTCCTGGCTCCAATGTAAAGTTTTGAACATTTTAAGACGTCATCTATATTCAATAAGAGGACAGACAATAGAAATCTATGTGCGATTTTTTTTTTTACAACATCCTACTAAATAAAAAGCGAAACGACGCATGAGCATAGACATTTTAAGAGCTATAAAATAAGACTATAAGCAGCCTCAATCTATTATCACTTTTTCACGCGTTTTCATATTGCTCTAGCTAAGATTGTTCGAGACCTTTAGAGGACAGACTATAGAAAATAAGATAGGGGATTTTCTTTGTTTATTTTTGTGAGGGATAGATTAAGAAATTAGGCTGTCTTTTTTTCACAAAAAAACGATCTTGGAAGACACTTCAACAAATCAAATAAAAAACAAAGAGATTAAGACAAAGACCTATTGGTTAAAACTTGACACCTGCAACTAAATGGCTTTTGCAACGGCTTTTGCAAAGACGGAAAAAATAATTTGGTACACCGATCTAACATGAAGCGTTTTTAAAAGTTTTGACCTCAATGATTTCCACTTCGTTTTAAGAAGAAATTAACATTTTGGATCGAGTTGAATGACACTTTAGACTCAAAAACTTGCACCAAAGTTGTCGTAAAGAAGGAAGATGAAAAACTTTATTTTCCTAATTTTGATCGTTAATCCTTCCCTTTGAAGCTGTCAATGCAGTGCAAAAACACGCCTGATAATCTCAGTCAGACTGTTTTTGTGCAAACATAGGTAAACGTTTCGAAATGTTCAAAAGTAAATTCTAAAGCTAAGGTCTCGCTTTGAAAAACATTACGTCATCTAATAGTCTGTCCTCTCATTGAACAAAGCTGTCGACCAATAAGCCTTTTCATAGTTTAAGAATCGATTCCACTGCGCATGCGATTTTATCCCGAATTTCTCACCTTCTTTTGTTTAATTAAGAACAAAAGGTTTAGACAAAAGGTGAGAAATTCGGGATAAAATCGCATGCACAGTGGAATCGATTCTTAAACTATGAAAAGGCTTATTATAGAACGTGCTATTTACGTGAGATGTTGTAAAAAATTTAATTTCGGGGCCAAGATACGAGGAGCAAAAACGTAAGTTGTAGTCAAAGAAAATCTATCAAATCAACAGAAAATTATAATTATAATCTTTCAAAAACCTCCTCTTCCTACACCCCTCCTCCCAAAGGGGAAAAAAAGAGAAAATACTCCAGTTTGGAGTTCCGTTTGCTCAGTCTCGGTTGTGTGTTATAATATTCAGCTCTTCAACCAAAACCCGTGGCATTTTAATCAACTCGTATTGTTCCATAATACGTACATTCCTTACTATACAATGGAAACTAATAAAAGAAAACCACATCTGTGTACACAATCGAGGCYGAGAAGCGGGGGTATTCCCGTCATGACCAGAGCTAAACTCAAAACATGAATAATAATTTTTTWTTTTAAAAGTTTCATTACAGATGGTTTTATAGCGAGGTCCAGCGCAGTCTTGCCGTTCGTATCAAGTATTGAAGCATCAGCCTTTATATCTACTAAAAGAAGACTAACACTTTCAAGGTGTCCCGCTGCCGATGCAAGATGAAGAGCTGAAAGAAAAAATGTATGCAGTCATAAAGAAAAACTTGTCCCAATATGGTGAAGATCTTGTGGTGTATCTTGAGTACACGAACTTACTATGATGTAATCAACAATAACTATACATTGCACTCACTATCTGAATTCTCATTGGTCGAGAACCTACATATAATTCTAGCTATCTGCATGCGCCAGCGATTTTTCAGCGGTCAATAGTTATTTGCAGGTAGTTATCTAAAAAACGAGTCTGCATAGGTCAGCGGATGGCGCTTAGCTTTAGTTTTTTTTTCGATGTATTATTTTGAAACTTAAAAAAAAAAGTTTATTATAAAGTTTATATCTTTGTATTATCAGTTATTATCTATTTGAACAATGTATAATAAAACGTTTATTGAATTCGGTTTTGTTGACATCTGGAATAATCAATGTCTGGGCAAAAGTTATTGACGCTTTAATACCTCGACCTGTTACTCGGCCGGTGGTCCGGTTTCCTTTATATAGCAAATAAAGACTCGAGAGATTGAGAACAATTTTGTTTACTTTTGCTTCACTCCGATTTACGCACACGAGGATAACACTTACATCTAGTTACAAAGTTGCATACCGGAAATGTGCCCCTCCCCCTTACAATAGACCTTGTTYGTGTAGTGACAATGTTTTCCCAATTCAGCGTGACAAACCTCTGGAGGAATGAAGAGCTGTTGTTTTGAAGCTCGTCGGGATATCATCGTTATTCCTTTCGTATCCTTTGGGATACTCATGAATTTTTCGAAGAGTAAAAACAAAAGAAAATAAATCCCTTGGAGGTTTGTCACGCTGAATTGGGAAAAGATTGTCACGCTACGAATAAGGTCTATTGGTCTCGAATGATATGAAAAACACTGTCTAACAAAAACACAAGTGCGCACGAAAAAAATGTTCTAGTGCATTTTTCAGTTGTTCGTATTACCGATCCCTCCCCCCCCCTCCCATTTTATTTCCACCTTCCAGTCTTATTGGGCTCCCTGTTATATACCAGTTATGTTTAATCTAGTTGTACCTGTTCGTTTTTGATGATCCTGTGCATTGACGTCAACTCCTAAACCCGCTAGATACTTTATGACATGTGAATGGCCCTCCTATCAAAAAACACATGTTGTTACTACGAACTCGGTAGTTAAAAGCTAGACGCTGAAATTCGTTTTTTCACATTGCCGTCAATCGAAAATAGTCAGTCGATACGTATCAGTTCTTGACTGGCGCTAGTTATAGTTATTCGAGATTTTGCATGCGGGCTAGTGCTGCACAATAGGACTCAGGGTCCCCTTCGAGGTATGTACACTGCAACACTTTCCAAATACGTAAGATCTTCCGTACCCATCTCACAATCAGCCTATTAAAAAATTATTAGTAAAGGCCAGACACTGAGGTTTATTACTGCCAGGGTTTCTATACGTCCTCAGTGGTTCTTTTACGTCACTCCGTTTCAGAGTGAGGTAGTAGGACCTTAAGCTGCAGAACCACAAAGCAGGCGACCACTTCAGCGAAATAGAGGCACTTCAACCTTCTATTGTACTATTATTTCATATTTGTCTAGTATTTTACTTACAAAGTTAAATAAAATCGTGAAAATGTTAAATAAAGTAAAGAAATCTTAGCTGACCTTAGAAAAGTAGTATCTCTTTCACCATGTGTACTTAGATTTTGGATTTACCAGTGGAGGAAAAAAACGTTAAAACTGATTAAATCCAACATCTTAGTACACAGGGCGAAAGAGGTACTGCTTTTCAAAGTTCAGCGAAGATTTCTTTACTTTATTCAACATTTTCACGATTTTATTGAGCTTTTTAAGCATCGCCATACATTTCCTTATAACATGACACTACAGAAACCTAGCATATGCTACCTGTGAAAGAAAGCATTCAATACACAGGGAAAAAAATTTGAAATCGAAAGATGTTTGAAACATATAGCGCGCGTTGATTGGCTGACTATTCACTTTGTGCTGTCTTCATCGTGACAGCAAATACTTCAGTTTCGCATTCTCTGTTGTACAGGGTTAGCCTCGATTGTGTAAAGAATTATTTTGARTATGCATGTGTTCCAGTGAAGGTGCGTGGAATTTCAATGTGATTGTATTTTTGAAGTTGTGCATTCTTTTCTTTACCGTTGGTATTTGTTAATATTTAGACACTGATTCAAGGCTAACACTGTATAAATGGGTCTGTAATCAAGAAACACGACGATTTTGTGTTTAAGGCTCCGGCATTGTTTCAAATTTAAAAATCGCTTTCAAATAATATTATTTTCTGAATCTGTATTATATGATCTTTAAAACGATATATAGTTTCATGGGGTTTTGTTTAAAGTGTTGCAAAGGGATAGTCTTAAACGAAACATACCCCTGAAGGTCTCCAGTAACCTTAACCCCTAAAAGATACTCTTTGGGTGTGGTCTTGGTTTAATTTAACTTTTAAAAAATACTTCGGAACACAAAATAAAATATTTATGACAATCGAGTAGCCCTAAAATATACCACACATGCTACAAACCAACAGATTTTCTTTTTTCTACCGAAAAAGAGGAAGTGATTTACAATTTTAACCCTTAAAAGATGCAACGATCCCCTCCCTTCTTTTTCTGGGAGTGCCTCCCCCTTCCCCTCCCCTCCCATGGACACTGTATCATACATAACAAATTACCTTAGATGCAAAGTGTAAAGGAGTCATGGATGTTTTCTCTGTTCTGGTTTGTGGATCAACATCATGTTTTGATATRAGGTAATCCATTGAATCAATGCAACCAGTCTGAGCTGCCAAGTGAATTGGTTGGTGACCAAGTTTATCACATGCATGCACTGATGCCTTGAATAAGAAAGAATTTAGTTTAAGAATGGGCTTCCTGTGGTAGACATTGATCAGATAGGATGTGGTGTTGCACAAAATATTGATTCAGATATAGTGGGGTTTTTTTTATTTGATAACATGGTAACAACTCTATGGGTTCTCAGGTTTTCCTTCCTCTGTCCCCGGGGGAGGGGGGGGGGTACTCCCATATATGGACTACACAGGGATGATYCGCTGAACAGGGTATTGTTTTTTTGAGCTTCTTGTCATAAACTGGGTATGCAATTTTATCTCAAGGTCCAAGTTCTTCTTGAGTTTCTTGTCATATTCAGGGTTTCTACTTTYGCATTGAGCGAAACTAGTTTATTATGGTGGTAAAAAAAACRATACACAAGCTGACATGATACATGTAATTGAAACAGGAACTCAGTGCAAGAAATTATATCTTTTATCATAAACAGGGTCTACAAAATTGATTTTTTTTTGTCATAAACAGGGTAACCCTTTGAGAATCCCAGTGGAACACCCCTACCCAAATTCTGGCAGAGTACCCCCCCTCTTCCCCGGGCCTCTGTCTTCTTCATCTCTAATCTGCTTCAAGGTATCAGGAGGGGATTTGGTTCCCTACAGACCATATGCTGTACATGCTGCTCTTTGCAATATTTTGCCATTGAAATATATATTTTCTGGAAGCTAAATAAATGCAGTTATTGAAAATTCATTTAGAGTTGTCAGTTTTGGAACACAAAAAAGTTATTGTAAGTCCATGCAAAATTTGAGGTATGGAGGTCCAAATCCCCTTCTGATACCTTACAATTCCTAGCTAGGCCACACCAAACACTTTGACAATGAATTTGAGCACAAGACATGTATTTTTACTAGCAAAATAACTGTGACTCAAGAGGGGTTATTTCCATATTCTCTACTTTCACATCCCCATAAT
>NW_022261672.1:22076-33804 GCF_009602425.1 Actinia tenebrosa | reverse complement strand
GGAATAAACTGATAATCAGTATTGTACAGATAAAAGCAAGTATAGTATGAATTCAAAGATATAACTAGCTAAAAACTAGTGTGAGCTGCGTCAGTAAGTTTTTTCATCTTTTCACGGTGTATAATTTACCTTTTCATCATTACTGTTTTAGTATGAATTCAATTAAGAAACCTTTCGATTTGGGACAGTGTTTTGATTGGTTACCCCCCAAAGATGCAAGGCATCATGGGGATGTGAAAGTAGAGAAAACACAATTTTTGTGGGTACAAACCTGATGGTGTGTTATGAGGTATTCAGCAATAGGAATCTGACCACTGCGTAGAGCATCCATTAATGGTGTTGCTCCACAGCTGTCAGAGACATCAGGCTCATAATCACAGTTGTCCACTATAAACTTCACTGCTTCAGTCTTACCATGCAGAGCTGGATGTGTTTTGTGATACAATAACAAAATAGATGTAATATACTGTTTATCCMAATGTTACTGTCAGTGGTGYATTTGGTGGGAACTAGGTCACAAAATACCCATTATCCCCCTGTCTAGCTTGGAATTAGCTGGTTGATATATTAAGCATTAAATATTGTTCATTCCTAAAAATAATGAATCTTCACTTATTATTAGTTTCATTACTGCCCCCTACTCAAAATCCTAGATGCACATAATATTGTCTAATGCCCTCTCCTTAAAGTGACGAGAACATAATGGGGTTGGTAGGAATAGATTTTTTCAAGTTCCAGATTAATGCTGTATTCCTTTGTTTCAGGGGTAGCATTGTACAACAGAGAATCCAAAGCTGGAGTATTAGCTGACATGAATAAGATTTCTTGGACCTCCACTCAAGGACCGCCAACCACCCTAAGAAGTGGAAGGGCTAAGATTGGAAAATATGAAACTATTGTATGGGAAAAAGTAAACTGGGGGGGCTATAGCCCCCCAGCCCAACAGCTTTAGTCCACCAGCTAGGGCTCGAACCTGGGTCACATTGGTGAGAAGCAGTGCTATACCAATGCATGCCACCATTGCTTCCCARTAATGAATCTCTAGATAATGAGCCAGCCGCCCTCCCTACATGAATACATAGTCTCAGTCAATCATACCTGCTGTGTGTAGAGGAGTACGTCCATTTTTGCTATATCTCTTACTTGACCAGGATCCAGATTCCTTCAGCTTCTTTAGTAAGTATTCTAAAATATTAACATGCCCTTCTCTAAAAGAAATTTAAAAAAATAATATGTTTAAACAAATTGAAAAAATATATATTAAAATTTGAGGACATAAAATTGAATAAGAATTTTATAAAAATTTGCTTGAAGAAAAAAAATTCACATAAATATATACCAGTCAAATGTGCATGTTACTAACCAGTAGCTTTTTTTCCTAATTGTGAAGTTCCAGAAATTATCCATATCCCCCACCMCCCCCCCCCCTCCCAAGGGAGGAATTTTTTAACAACCACCCTACCCCTGTAAATTCCAATTTTCTTCTACACAAACTCTATAATTTTATCGACCTTTGTACAATCGGCCCCTGATATAAAATTATGTTCATTTGCATAAAATTTTAACTTTGTTTTATTTTTTGGGGGGAATATTCACTTTTATCTTGGAAAATTTAGTGAAACACAAAACAAAACATACAATGCGTAGTTCCAAAAATTATGATTCCAAATTCCTCTGGGATGGGGGGGGGAGGGGAGGGGGGGCAATTAATTTCTGGAACTACGCATTAGAAGATAGCATTCAAAGGCTCTAAGGTGCCTATAATTCAAATTATCATTTATATTTGACCTGTACAGCCCTTCTCATGCACTCTAATAAAACCTTTGGAAAAAGTCACATAATGGGGGCCAGACTGAGGGTTGATGAGTGGGCCAGAAAAACCAGACCAGCCCACCTCGCTATGCTTATCACTTGCTGAGCTTGACCCATACAGCATGACCTCAAGCCAAATATTTTCCCATCCGGCCCTCCCACTCAGTCAATAAGTACGCATGATTTATTGTATAATTAATGATATAACCTTTTGTTATCGTTTAGTCATCTAATAAAATGTACGACATGGCACTTTGAGATCACATTTATTCATATCCAAATAAGTATGTATTCAAATGGATTGATGCTTTACGTTTAGTATATGTGCATTCAGCCGCATTTGGTGAAATGTCTAAAAAGGCTCTTATAACTTTACTGACGTGGCGTGGTAGTAGTAGTACAGTACCTTGCTGCAACATGGAAACTGTCCCAGCCATCCTTGTTGCATTGTACCAAACTGGCTCCAGCTGTGACAAGCACGTCAATGACATCAATGTTAGGTTTTGTACAAGCAAGCATGAGTGGAGTCCTTAAATGAACAAAATTGAAAACCTCAGTCAATATCATAAAAATCTGATTCTTGATTTAAATTGATTATAAGGATATTATGAAATAACTTTGGTTATAAATCTCACTTTCTATTACATACAATAACTTGTATATTGTATTCCAAAATATTGGTTATTCTATTTCTTATAATTAACACTCAACAAAAATAGTCGATTCTGAATGGATTAGAGGAGAACAATTAAACCCCAAATTGTACTCTGTAGAGTCCCAATTGAGCTGCTCAAATTTTTTGAGCGTTTATAAACAAAAAATTGCACAATCTTCTCGTAAATTCGGAATCTATGGATACTTGTGATGTTTTGAAAGTTTCCAAAATTGGWCAGGCCTTTTTGAACCTATAAATTCCGAATTGTACTCGAGATTATGTGATTTCCTGTACCATCACCTGACTAATCATGAAAGAAAACTTGTTTTCTGTAAATAGAAGCACCCAAATATACTCAATTGCACAGAGCATGCATGCACACTTGTTTTTTATTCTTTTAGCAGTATTTTCTCTCTTTTTTGGTGGGAGGGGGAGGGGAGGGGTTTGGGTGTTGTGTTCTTGGAAAATTGCCAAGTATATAATTATGGAATTCACTGTGCCGATCAACGCTCCAACTTGTACACTTATACATGTAAGGTTGACCAATTAATGAATAACACAGTTTTTTTTCCCATTATCCATTCAGTAATAAAAGATATAAGCAACAAAGAAATGTAAATAGAAASATGAGTGGGTGCTTATGGCACTTCCTAAGCATGCATTTTATTACTATCAAACGGAACATGGAAAAAAGCTGTTTTAATGAGTGGTCTCACAGTATCCACACCAGGGAGGGGGGGGAGATACTCCACCAGGATTTGGGTAGGGGTGTTCCACTGGGATTCTGAAAGGGGTACATGTACCCTGTTTATGATAAAAAACTCAAATTTGTAGACCCTGCATATGACACAAGATATAATTTATTGCACTGCGTTCCTGTTTCAATTATCATGTCAGCTCAAGTATTGTTTTTTTTTACCAGTTTCGGTCCAGTTATAACCAGTTTTGGTCAATACGAAAGTAGAATCCCTTAATATGACAGGAAACTCAGGAAGAACTTGGAAATTGAGTGAAATTGCATACCCTGTTTATGACAAGAAGCTCAAAAAACCATACCCTGTTCAGCGGATCATCCCTGTATAGTCAATATGTGGGAGTACCCCCCCCCCCCTGATTCCACACTGAATACAAATCTACTTACATACCAATCTGCTCTCTTCAGGCAGTCAAACTCAACACCTATATTAATCAAGAACTTTACACAGTCCAGGTGAGCTCCGTAGGCAGCTTCATGTATCGCTCTTTTACCATCACAATTCCACAATTCAAAGTCCATTCCATTCCTATGTAATATTTCCAATACTTGGAGTCGGCCATGTCTCGCACCAACAATAGCCGCATTATCTCCCGATCTTTCGTGTTTTACGTTAATAATACATCTTGGATCAGCACTGGTATTGATCAACTCTACAAACTCGTCTATATTTCCATCTTGTATTAGCTTTAACGGCTTTGGATAGTCCATTATCTTGTAGGAGGTGTTCGACTAGATAGACATCTTCAATGTTGTCGAATATATCTTAAAAAATTTAAATCCAAACCTCTACATAAGAAACGCATAAACTTAGCATTTCTAAATAATTCCAGTTTTCTGATTTTGAATAACAATACAATAGAAGGGTGCGCGCTAGCTTAGYTTTAGAGAGCAAAAGATCACCGTGTCAGACAGCCGCCATGTTATCCATTCAAATCCCGCGGGTTTCCCGTTCTGCTTGTGTTGATTTGCCGGTAGTACCCAGTCTTTCCGGTCACGTCTGTGTCAGTTTTCAACGTAACGCGCGCCGTCCTTAAAATCTAACAGCTTTGCAGAAATAGTTTTCATGAGATCTTTATCCCTTTCAGTAATATCGAAGGCTAATGAAAGAAAACAGTCAGTAATTGAGGAAGACTAACGATATTTTAGTCGCTCTGGTTGATTTTCGAATCGTTGACTTGTTATTTTATTGGACTTGCATCATGTCGTGCTTGTGAAGCGCGTTTTTACGTTTCCTCATCTCTTCATACTTTGGTATCATAAAGTCTTCTTCTCTTCAAGATGAGCTTCCGCGGTGAGTTTGATATTATCACTTCTGTTTCGCTTCTAAATTATAGTATAATAATAAATTCAGTTGAAAAATTGGTAGCTTTGGGAAGGACACTTCAAACGTACAGTCAACGTTCAGAAGCAACAAATCTAACACCACCCCCCACCCCCTAGACCACAGTCAAAGTCACAACATCAAAAATACTTGAACCAAGTTTGGATAATTAATTTTTTTATTTATGAGCTTGATGTGATGGCTTATTTATGGCTTTTTAATCGTGTATATTTTAAAAGCATGAGTCAATCCCAAAGGTGCCCACCCCCCCTCCTCCTTCCCCGGCCATACCCCCCGGCTTTTGACCATGGTCAAGCTCCTCATAGTGGGGAATTTACGCTGAATATTTGCCAGAAAGGTGGACATTTCACTACTGACTTAATGTAGAGGCCCTTATCTAATTTGCATAATTTATTCTCGGACTTTCCTCGTGGCAATTTGAGCCTGTGATTGCAAAATTTCTCACCTGGTTTGTGCTTATGTTTGTGGTTTGAATTTTAAGAAACGAAAATGCCTAAGTTGTTTAAAATTACTGTTTTGTTGAGAGGAAATTCAAGATTTCTACCAAGATTTCAAGATGATATTGCGAAAATTTAAGATTTTTTATTTAATATGATAACCATGAATAGAAAAACTTCGATTGTATGGGCTCAGTTTAGTACTTTTTAGATAAAATTTTAGATTCATCAGACTGGAGGGGTGGGCATTTGACCACTTAGTGGAGCCTGAACAGTTGGGCATTTGAACATTTGGTTGGCCCACATGGTGGGGAATTTGACCAATTTTTTTCCAAAAAGCCAAATGCCTCGGGGGTTGCCTGGGGGGGGGAGGGGGATGGGCACCTTTGGTATTGACTCATASATAAGGATCGACTGACTATTTCTTAATACATATCTATATAAACACTGAAACCCCTACATGTAAGGGACAGATTTTTAAGGGGGGAAGGGGTTGGGGGAAAATCGAACACAGCTTTTAAGGGTGAAAAAAAATTGTGCATAAGAAAAGTGCCAGAAAAATATCCTAATTATGTCAAAAAAAATTCCTGCTAAGCCATGAGGCATAAAAAAAGCTTGCTGCACAATATAAATTGCCAACCCCCCCCCCCCCTCAAAAATCTAATGGTCCGTCCCTAAGTGAAATGTTTGTATATCCCTCTTCTGCCATGACAGCATAATACTCCAGGCACTCTGCCTTACCTTCCTCAAATAAAGTGGATTTAAATGTAATATCATGTTTGAAAGTGATGATTTCATATTCATAAATATTACCTTTTAGCATAAGACTATTCTCCTGGTTGCATGGTTTTGCTATCACAGATACATTTTAATATAACACTTGTGTATCATGATTTAATAGCAGCAATATACGATTACAGTATTGGATACGAATGAGCATGATACCATAAATTATCAAAACCAAGGCCATGTGATCTGCTAAAGCCATAGGCTGAGGAGGATAGAAAGGCCAAGGTCCAAATTATGTTATCATGTGAAAACTGAATTCAATAATTAAAAACTAATTCAATACTGTAGTAATAGAGAGTTCATTCTTCTTTCGAAAAAATAGGCCAAACATACAGTATTTCATTCTCTATTGTGACCCTCAATAAACTATGACAAGTCATGACAAGTCAGGAACACCTACAGATTTATCATGTGGAGTTCACATAATATCATGGATTGATTGTAGGCTCTTGGCCAATGAGAAGTGAGATTATGATTATGATTCATATCTAGTGTTCTTTCTATTAAATCAGATCCAGTCAAAAATATATTTAAGGTGGGCCTTGAATAAATTTTGCTAATGACACTACAGAAAGCAGTGTCCTTAGAGGCGGCGAGGGGAGGGATCTATAGCCCCTCTTGTCTACTGCCCTGGAYACATCGTATACACCATGGACATGCATATTGTAATTGTTGCTTAACAAAGGTCTAGGCTAGTTGTTTTGTGTTTGACTAAAATTTTCAAGATAAAAGTGAATTTGCCCAAGAAAATAGAAGTTGAAGTTTATGCAAATGAACATGATTATCTATCAGGGGCTGGTTATATGAAGATTGTATAGTGCTATGAAATATAATCCTTTTCCAATGGATAAGTCAATGCTGTTATTTAATAAATTTATCCACAGGATAAGATTTATCTGTTGAGTAACACTATTCACCCTTCCTACAACTGGACCCAGAATTATAAAACTCAATTTTAACAACTATTTAATATCACTTTTATCTAGCGTAAAAGTACACACCAGCCAGTGTAGCCGTTGGCCCAAGTTACTCTGTTTCAACCAGTAATTGGATGAAGGCCTATCAGCTCTCAGTCAATTTGCATATAAATTTTACTGACCAATAAGCTTCTTATGTCACGTTTTCCCTAATCACACCAGTTTTGAAATACTTCCCATCAATTATAATTATCAATGCTTTTTTGGTATTTAAATTCTCTGACTTTTCAAGATATTGAAATAATTGTCTTGTCTTCCCCATCTCCACCAGCTAGAAACCTCATCACCATGGCAACAGTAATTTTTTTTACTCTTTATTATTTTATTTTATTTTTTATGATATATCTTCAGTTGTCTCGACCATTTTTCCAATTTCTGTTACTTTCAAAATGATTAGTGCATGACCACCCATTATTAATAGCCTTGTAACACTAAAACAACCATTATTGCCTTTTGCTTTTAGGAGGTCAGATTTGTGGTCAACTTCCAGTGGAAATACTTGAAAACATTTTTTGTCAAGTGCCTTTTCAAGATTTGATGAGGAATTGCGCAGCTGTTTGCAAGAGCTGGAATGATGTTATTAACAAACCAGAGGTATATACAGTATTGTACAATTATATAGAATTCTATTTTCTTTGGCCTTGTGATACTCCTGTATGTATATGAGAATAAGGGGGGCAAAGGAATTATTTTATAAGGGAACCAAACATACATATTTACCCTCACTGTAAACTTGCGTTTTGCTTTTGAATTTTTTTTCTAATCATTTATATAAAATTCACTTTAAACTTGTGGCAAACTCAATTATAGGAGAAAATAATCAAATTATTGAACCACCCTTTCCCCCCCTGAATCTGCCACTGTAGATAATGCCTGCAATCAAAACTGGCTAAACTCTTTAGAGGGTCTCAAAAGTAAAAGGAAAGAAAGGGTGAAAAATTAGGAAATCAGCTAGCAACCTTTGGTCAGGGGCGTGCAGTACGTTATATAGTCTAAAAGTGCCACATTGCTGAAATTTTAAMGTCTCCAATCTTTAGTAATTAAACACATATTAAAGTACTTTGCAAAAGAAAAACGGGCTTTTCGCATTTCTTGTTAGCATTTTTGGTTCGATAGAGATATTTAAGTTTTAAGTTTATGCTAATCAGGAGGTTGATGACCTCATATTTTCAACTCACAGTTTCTTTCAACATAGATTTCAGCCTATGACATCATCCAAACTTTGCAGTACATTTGTATTCATAATATGAAACATGACAGCAAATAAACTGTGGATGCTATGGCAACACACTGGTGTCCAGGCCCCTAACAATGTATTTAGCTATTCAGCGATTGCTTCATTTTTTAACTTGAGCAGAAAATTGTTTAACTTAGGCCATACAAAATAATAAGTGTGTTTCCTGTTGCATGAGAAAAATAATTGGGGTCAGCAGATCAGATTTCTTCTTTTCTTTTTTTCTTTTTTTTTCTTTTTTTTCTTTTTTTCTTTTTCTTGTTTTTTCTTTTTACTGATACAACCACAGTGGAAATTAGCTTACTGGGAACCCTGTGGTGCATTTGGGGGGAGGAATATATTAGGGTCAGCAAAAATCGGCAAGAAAGTTAGGGTCATTCACGCAACAGGAAACACACTTATTATTTTGTTTGGCCTTATTTTATTTTATTTTATTTTATTTTATTTTATTTTATTTTATTTTATTTTATTTTATTTTATTTTATTTAGCATTTACCTCACATCAAATCATAGTTTAGAAATAATGAAAAATATAAACAAATTCCAAGCAGATGAGAGGTAATTAGGTATATCGTCACAGGTTGAAGAACAGCTAGAGTACTATAATACTAGCCTAGTAAATTTGGTTAATTTTGATTGAAATTGGGTTGAGATATAGCTTAATATCATAATCTTAGGCTGCTCAAGTATTGAGAATATGAAGTCATCAAGAAAAATGGTGGGCATACTTTAAACTGCAATATCTTTTGAAGGAAAAAAGATATTTGAAAAAGAAAGGTTTTGTACTTCCCTAACAAAGGTCTTTCAATCCAGGCAAATGCATGTAAGAGCAAGACAAAATGTTACTACGAACCTGCATAATTTTTTTTCCCCTTCTAAGTACTTAGTTTATTGTTTTCTTCAGTTCCCTAGTGTATTATACTGTCTTTTAGAGATCAATCTCTGAATAATYTTATTTAGTCTTTAACTGCAACCGACACACACTTTTTATAAGTTCTCTGTTCAGATCCTTTATTTTGGATTTTACGTTTACTAAGTTTACTACTACGTTTTTAAGTGTAATTTTTTCTTTCCTTTAGTCACTTTGTATATGTGTGTTTATTTTAGGAATCCTAACCGTTAAACGACTTGAGTTCAAATGATGTGGATAAAATAATGTTATAGTCCATAACACAGAAGTGTGATCACACTGTACATATGTAGCTGCACTTTAAGTTTGCCAACTTAAAATACTTGAAATTCAAAGACAACTGCATGTTTGTTGCTTTATTTTATGGCTACCTGCAGTGTCCTGTTTGCTATCATGTTCCTCATGGACTCAGAGGAGCATAGTTTTAAATGGAGGTCCTCATTTTGGCTGTCATAAGCACACACCCCCAATGTAGGGACTGGGGAGCATAGTTTTGAGTTGCCCCCCCTCCCCCCCAACACACTCACACACCTTCAAGAATCATTCAGGCCCTTAGAATATTATTTTCAGTTCAGCAGTGGGGTAAACTTACATATTAGTCATTAAAGTCATGCCAAAACTTTAGGTTACTCATAACATTTTTGGCCTTACAGTAATTATATGGATTATATTGAAACCAGATTTCCTTTTTTTACAGTTCTTRTATTGGAAAAAAATGTATCACAGATTGATTATGGGCTGTCAAAAAACACGTCAAAAAGTCCAAGAAATTATGGATGAAGAAGGCCTTATGAAGAACCCTACAGACTTTACCCCAAAACTCTGCAACTTTGTTAAAAGTTTTAGAAGTAATAATCCTTTGCTCTTAGATGCTTTGAACAGCCACAGTAAATATCCCTTGATTTCATGTTTTTATAACTCAACATCACAGTCAGTTAGAGAGGTAAGGTATAACAATATGTACAGTCCTTTGACTAAATGTTGTCGTTGATYGGATCATCCCTACRGGCCTAGACCAAATAGGATAATGGGTAAATTACCCAGAACTATCGTCATCCAAACTTCTTGCCAGTTTAAATCTTTGACGTATGCTCAAGGCATGGTTTTAGCAAATTAAATGGGATCGAAAAAAGCGAGCTCAAGACATGTTAAATAACAAATGCAGCAGCTAGTAGCTGTGAATTAATTATCCCAATGATCCTTTTCGGTCTGGGGATTGGCAGAACACTCGAGAAGTGTCCAGAAGCACTCCGCTACGCGTTGTGCTTCTCCTAACACTTCTCTCTTGTTCTGCCAACCCCCGCGTGCTTTATGACTGCACACAGCATGCGYGCACGTTTTCTATTCCTTCAACATGCTGTAAGCACTTGACAAAGTGTTAGGTCACTATAAATAACTGAAAATCATTTTTGGCCCTACCTGCCTTACACCTACACGGTGCCTGGAAATTGAATTCCAAAGTGCTGCAAGGGGTCTATTGGTGTGGTAGTATCCCTTTTTCCTCATAATTGCTTGACATATTTCAAACTCTTTAACATTTTTACTAGCAAACATAGAACAAATAGTGTTTCATTTATATTATTCTAATTTTTTTTCTCTCTCTAATAACTTCCCTCAGGCCATTGCATTCTACTTCAATACTCAAACTTTCAAAAATATTTCACAGTGTTCTACTGAATAAATTAGATTAACTGGATGGTGTTTATTTTTAATGTTTAGAACCCTTGGTCAGTCATTCTGCTGCTTACTATCGTGTCTACAACTGTTCAAGATATTACTGAGATCATCTGGACAATGATGTCCAAAACGTCCAACTGCCTGGTTATTGAAATCATTGAGCTGTTGTATCTACTTGCGACAATGTTGTGGGTGATGAAGTCTGAGGCAAGAATTAACTCAGGGTAAGAGATAAATCTCGTGCCTAGAGCCCACGTTATTATTGGTTAGCACCAAGAAATGAGAGGCTCTGGCTATAACCTATTTTGAGCTAGCTTGCTGTCCGTGAATATCTGACCAGAAGTTTCAATGGACCAAAAGTTAGAGCTCATACTTTGAAGGTATAGCCTCCAACGCAGATGTTCTTAGTATCTAGTCACGGTCACACAAAGTTTCCCTCCCCACAGACGTCTGCTTATTTATGCAGGACATTTCTTTCCATAAATTAACCAATCAGCTTGAACCTTTTAAGATTGAGAAGGTTCATGCTGATTAGTGAATTAAGACTACAGTATGACGTTGCAACAACAAAAATGGTGTCATTGTAGAAGCGTTTCTCACCAATGCTTTCAAAATTAATGACCTYTTATTTATCAGAAAAGAGATTTTTGTAAATCTTCCAGCTGATTATGGTAAATTGTTCATTTATCAAACCCTAGCACTATGTTTTGGGTTTTTAAAATGTTTTTTCGATTTTTTTTTCTGTAGCATTTATTCGTTTAAATAAAAAATACACCTTGCATTGATTTTCTAAAGGAATTGTTCTGGAGGACAAAAAAATAGGCAGTTTTTTCTTGTTCTTGTTTTTAATTTTCAAAACATGATTATTACTATCAGCATCATCACCATCACTATTATTTTYATCATCAACAGGCTTCATTACAGGATAATATATGCTTGCCATTTATTTGAGAGTTCTTCCACCATTAGTCAAGTATCAGGTTACGCTGGGTAAGTGTTTCCCTGCATTTCTCTTTAACTTTTTTTTAAAATTTCATTTTCATATTTATTTGTTTATTTATTTATCAATTAATTAATTTATGTAATTATGTATTTATTTATTTATGTATTTGTGATTATTAATTATTTTACATAATTC
>NW_022261672.1:2245-12489 GCF_009602425.1 Actinia tenebrosa | reverse complement strand
GGTTAGGCTTGGTGATTTCCTGTGGATAACTCTATCATAGTATCGCTTAACAGCTTTCCCTCTTTTAGCATAACTTCTATAAATCATTGACATTCAGCGACTTTCGCTCAAACTCCTATGAGGTTTGTGCAGAATGTTTGCTTGACCCTCAGCAATCAAGAGTCTTCCTCCTAWCACATGTGAGCCTATACCCTCCTTGACGGAAATTGAAATAAAATACCGTACATTCCCTCCACATACTCAAAACGACTTGCATTCGCTTCGCMTGGAAATTCTCTATGACATGTTGATACTTAGATTCCTCCAGAGTATAGATTTAYAGSTTTCCCCTATCTTGGATGAGGTCTATAAATCATTGAACATTCAACGACCTTCAGTCAAACGGCTTCCAAGGGTTAGGGTTGGGGTGGGGTTTATGATGAGCTATGACAAACTCAATAGAAGTATCCCTTTACAGCTTTCCCCTATTATAGATAACGTCTATATATCAGTAAATAATGAACGGATTTCAATCAAACTGCTACGAGGAGTTGTCCTTAAGATAACCTTTATGATGAGCCATAAGTAACTAGATAGAAGTATGGGGTTACAGCTTTCCCCTGTTTTAGATAACGTCTATATCGCATTCAATATTCAACACCCCTGCACTCAAACTGCTACGAGGTGTTGTCCAGACTATGAACTTTATGATGAACTATGAATAACTCCATACATGTATCGGTGTACAGCTTTCCCCTGTTTTGAATAACGGCTTATCTCATTTATTATTCAACGGATATCAGTCAAACCTATACGAAGTAGTGGCCAGACTATAACCTTTATGATGAACTATGAGTAACGCAATAGAAGTATATCTTTACAGCTTTCCCCTGTTTTAGTTAACGTCTATATCTCAATCAACAATAAACAACTATCACTCAAACTGCCACGAGGTAATGCCCAGAACATAGGCGTTATGATGAACTATGAATAACAAAATAAAAGTATCCCTTTACAGCTTTCCCCTTTTTTAGATAACGTTTTGATTTCAGATTGGCAGTGTCAATTGGGTCTTGGAAGGTGAGAAATGGGGGTCCAAAGTCTTGGCGGGAACAAGTCGTGCAAGGGTGAACTCAGCCTTTCCGGTCGAAAGGTGTAAATTCTGAAAGCCCGAGTCCTGGCGACTCGGGGATGCACAACCCCGACGTCCCCATGGCATTTGGAAGGTGGGAAATGGGGGTGCAAAGTCTTGGCGGGAAAAAGTCGTGCACGGGTAAACTCCGCCTTTCTGTTCGAAAGGTGTAAATTCTGAAAGCCCGAGTCCAGTCGACTCGGGGCTCCACAACCCCGACGTCCCCAGGGCATTTGGAAGGTGAGAAATGGGGGTCAGCAGCAGTAAGGGGGACCCGCGGANGTATGTATGTATGTATAATATAGCTTACTGCTGATCATCATAATAAACTTTGATGATTGCTTAACTTTCAGCCGTGGCCAATATTCTACTATCCCAAAGGTGCTCCAAGATATTAGTAGGCGATCCTCATCAGCAGATCTACTCCTTTCGCGGAGCTGAAAACGCCATGGAGTCTGTCAAGAGTAGTCATACCTTTTACTTGACTCGGGTATAGATTCCCCACCTGTATATTCAACATATAAACCCAGTATTCATTATAGAAACCAAGAAATATAGTATCTGAACACACGTAAAAACACTATAATGTTACTTCTGTTATTATCAGCCCATCAGTTTTACTGCGCAAGAAATTTGTTGAACATGAATGTTTGATATTTGTTTATATAATAAACCGAACAATACATGGACAAACCGTATTTAAAAAATAAGAGAAAGTAACGCGAAGTTTCGTCGTCGATACGGCACTAATAGGGACTGAAAGATTTGCAAAATCTGCCATGGCGACGTCTAACGGAAGTGTAAATAACTTCATTTTAGGGTTTGGCGCCTTCAAAGTCTGTCTTCCTTGTGGATGAGTTGTCTTTACTGACAATGTCCTGAGTAAAATTTCCAATGAACAGAACCCCACGAGAGAAATTATTGGGGGACAGTGTGCTAATCTGTAATGTTTGGCAATGTTTAACGATATAGTGTTTGGCATATTAAAGTTTAAAATGGCCTTTACTCCTCCAACCTGAGAGACTACAATGGGTTAAGTGTTGTTTGTTAGTCTTTCAGGTTTGGTCCTGAGATAGCCTATGTTGCCAATTCTCTGCTTGAGGTACAGAAGGACTATCATGGCAAGACACTAATTGGTAATGGTAAACCAGGTGAGATTACTATTTCATGACTAATTTAAATGCAATAGACGACTTGCACTAACTGGTCACGTGACCCTAACTCCTTAAAACGAGCAGTTTTATCAAAATAAAAAAAAAACAAATGAAAAGAGCATCTCGGCATTAGTAGGGAGGCGGAGTTTTAGCTCATAATAAGCAAAACCGGAGAAATGGTTTTAGATATAAAATTGAATGTTTTATAAGGATTTGTATGGGAAAATGCACTAGATGGCAAAAGCTTACCAGCCAACACTTTACCCATACGAATCCCTGTAAAATATTTGATTCTATATTTAATTTAATTTCTTCTATAGTCAACATTTCGAGCTGAACCTTTGCCCTTTTACTAAATTTGAGGCGCTCTCTTCATTTCTGGAGCTCATTTTGACTCATTTATTCGTTTTAAGGGGATGGGGTCACGTGGCCTGTTARTGCAAGTCGTCTATTTTCTTTGTTGGTGAATTTCTTCTCTGTAAATATTTTTTTCTTGCTTTAAAAATTCTCAAAACTAAACTTGAAGACAGACATTCCAAATGTTCCATTTAGAGATTCCGTAAATTTCTTATAAAAGCTAGTAAACTCAGCAAAAAGTTTGAGATGTGATACAAGCGTCCATCTTGAATCAAGCTTAAGGAGGTTCATGGGCATCGTTCGCGCGCTTCCTTCTTACGCAATTGTGCGCGCGCTCATCGTGATGACGTCATTCCAATGTTTTGATAAGCACCCCTTTTTATTTCGTTTCTTGAAAGTACTCGATAATACCTAACTTTAGAGCACACATAAGTCTGACGATGGGATAAAACCACATTTCCATATTTTGTGTATAATCGGAATAGAATTTCACGTAACGCAAAGGCTTCAAGTCCACACTTATAGCACATTGACATTCTATAATTCTATTTTTTTAACACAAATTTCAAATGCTACCTAGTTATTTGGTTATTTTCAAGTCTTCTATGAAAAATAATGGGACCACTAATTTATTTATTTTGCAATAAAATATGACTTTTTTTTCGCAGCTTTCCATGTTTACGTTGTTCGCGCGTTTTAACTATAAAAAGGGTGAGCTTCCACGTATTCTGACGGCTAAACGAAGTCGGGACCCCCATATTTTATTTGCTTATTTGACTTCTAGTATGATGTTCTTTCATCGCTCAAATTTTTTTAAAAATCTGACTATGGGTTCTTTTGCCCATGAACGTCCTTAACATTCCAAATATAGTGTCAAAACTCCTGATTTTAATGTCTGACTATTCTGTAGCATAGTTATCGTGTTAAACGTTTCAATCCCTTTATGAGTTTGTGATTTCGATAGCACGGGTGATATTAAACTTTAACATTGACTTTAAGATAAACTAGGCTTATCTATATGGAAATATTGAAACAAAAGTTATTCTATGATTCACCGATCCGATTCGATCAAAACTGTTTTTTTCTAGAAAGTAAAAACATAGGATTGTTGCCCAAAACACTTGAATTTTAGATTAAAGATTACTTATTGAACCATCTTTGACCACATAAAAAATAGTTATTGCTGTTGTTTTTGGCCTTAAATTTAACGCAAGAGCCTCCCAAAGCCGACGTTTTCTGTACCTTTAGGTGTTTTGCTAAAGAAACCCGCGGGAATCTCTCGACATAGATGCGCAGTAAGTGTGCGCGCTGATAATTGTAGACACCAACCCTAAATTGTATTAAATTTTCTTATTTAGTAATGTTTTACTTCACGTATTCTTTGTCTTCTTTTTCGTTCTCCAGGTGGAATAATGGGAGATACTGTCGGTCAATTGGCTATTATTTGCAGAACGAATTTTGGAGTATTTTCTGAGGCATCGAGGTTATGTCACCATGGAAACAACCTCAAGGTTGCCTTTGCTGGGGTAGGTCGTCATTGTTGTTGTTGTTTTGTCATCTTTTATTATGACACCTTTGGAAAAACAAGTGGTTTAGCAACAACTATTGGTATATCTGGGTGCACTTGCCGATTTGGCAAACTAATTTTACGTGCACCTTACCCTAAGACAATAATTTAATGATTCTACTTTATTGATTTTTTCATTCGAGTGTTGCGTCTTTTATCATAGTTATAGAAGGTTTATAATTTTGAATGTGACGTCATACTCGTAATTGGGTGTGTTTATTTTTACCACTCGTAGCAAATTTACAATAACCATTGTACAAACCACGACTATGAAGATGCATATTTAATACTTTTTGCTTGTACAAGTGCAGATCGATAGTTGTGATAATTCCTAAAGATTTCCATGTTCCATTTTCTCAGTACTCGAATTACCAGAGTGCTTTGTCAGCTTTGATGCAAATTACCTATTGGTTGATCTTCTCCTGCTTTGTACTACTTCACCACCAACTCTCATCCTTTTATGTTAGGGCCTAGAAAGGTACAACTTGAACCGAGTTCTGGATATTTATCATCTCCACAGTGGTTATGGGCACGGTAAGAGTTTTAGTTTAATTTTTGTGAAAAAAATAGACGACTTACAGCTCACGTGACCCTACCCCACTTAAGACAAGCTGTCCAGAAACTGAAAGAGCACCTCGATATTGGTAAGAGGGCCAAGTAATAGCTAATAATGTTGAAATTAGGAGAAACCACATAAAATATATAATCTAATATTTTAACAGTGTTAGTTTTGAAAGAGTGTTGGATGGGAAGCTCTCGCCAGCCCGACCAATTTCCCATACAAATCCTTATAAATAATTCAATTTTATGTTTAATTAAAACATAAAATTTCTCGTGTTTCGCTTATTATGAACTGAAACTCCACCTACCTACTATTGTCGAGAAGTTATTTTCGTTCCTGATGTTTATCTCAACATAGCTGCTTGTTTTGAAAGGGGTTGGGTCACGTGACCTGTTAGTGCAACTCGTCCATTAGATAGAGAAACGCCGCTGCTCGTTTGTCCACTCGCTCGCGGACTCGTTCGTTTGCGACTTTATATAAAAAACGCGAGAATAAATACAATATCAGGCTCTTATGATAATAGAGAAATTTAGCATCAAGATGCAAACGTCAAAAGACGACGGCGCGTTCGCTTTTTTKTGTGTAGTAGTTAACGTAGTTGGCGTCCTGGACAGGACGTAAAAATGCTGCAAATTAAATGGCGTCCTGTTGAGCACGTCAACCTCTTGAGGACGGCGCGCGCACGAAAGAAATCTTTTAACATTCGCGTCTTGGTGCTAAATCACTCTATTGTCTATTGTATTTTCCCATTTCAGACCACGTGTCGCTCTCTTGAAAATAATATTCTCCATTTGAGTTGTATCCATATTCATGTGCCTCGTCATACTCAGATACTATTGGGAATGACATTATGCCCGAGCTAAAAAGGGTCTATTGTAAGAGAACCTACTTCTATTTACAGACTTGATTAAAGACCCGTTCATTAAAAGATTTAGAACATTTAAGGAGCTGTTGAAATTTGCGAGTGATGCAAACGATAAAGAACTCGGCGGTAAAATTAAGGTAATATTAATTTAAAATTAAGTATTTAACAGCCTGGGCCTGGTTGTAAGAAGGGTGAATAAGGATAAATCTTAKCCAGTGGATAATTATTTGATAACAGCATCGCTTTATCCACTGGATAAGAATTTATCTATCAGATAGCGCTATTTACCATTCGTACAACCAGGCTCTGGGCCCAGTTGCATAAAGCTCTTTTAATATAAAAAAGCTTTAAAACACTCGTAAGTATTGTCTGAGTACAATGGCCTATTGTTTTCGAACAATACTTACGGATGCTCTTATCTTTTAAGAGAGCTTTATGCAACCGGGCCCTGTACTTCCCGTCCCTGACCAGCGGTTGCTTCCCACCTTGGTTTCTTTATTCCCGTCCTATCAACAAGGTCTGCTCCCACTCATGATTACAGTTGGATCGGCAAGGATAGTGACGTATAGTATAGACACCAAACACAGAACTTACGGGTGGGGTGGGGGGGGGGGGGGGTGAACTGCAAAGCTTGCTTGGTTTATTGCTTGCCGTCAGAGTGTCACTGGTGACCGAAGGAGTTGTTTTTATACCCTATCCAATGAGAGAGATAGAGAGATCTCTTAAACCATTAACCAGGAGACTATGTCTTGCATGCATTATTTCGTAAACTATATATAAATTACTTTTGCATTTAGATTGTAGAGCATTTTGGCAGCAATGTCCCTATATACATTAAATCGATCAACAACAATGTGATTGAAGATGCGAGCCAGGCAGGTACGTATTCATACACAAATCATCAAAGTTTATGCTTTACTCGAACCTTCTAACAAAGCGGTTTATTTTGATACACCGAACATTGCTTATGAACAGGACACATCGCGTTGTATCGTATCAACCTGGACACCAGGAAAAAACGTTTGCGCATACGTGCACTTCAGCACGTTTTTAAGGAATTTAGAAGAGTTTGAGTGAGAAAGTAAATATTTGTTTTCTCCAAGTATACAAAAAATTTCGCCAGTATACTTTTGTTAGACCAAGATACTGTATTAACAAACACAATATGAAAGAATTTCCCTTAAGTTTCAAGCATGGACACTAAGTTTTGGCATTTTGTGAAGTCCAATTGATCAGGCATGTTAGAAAGTCAAATTTACATATGATTTGACTAATTTGCATAAGGATTCAGAGCATGCGCAGACGTTTTTCACTCGTGTCATCAACTTGCTCTTAACTGAAACTAGAGGTGACCTGAGTATGAGTTTCTATGATTTACTCTGATTGAAATATAAACCAATGATTGATCCCTTTTAGCACGTTGGAATGCAGCTCAATTTGAAGGACATTACAATGACATTAAAATTATTTTGTTTTGTTTTTTTATTTTTTATTTTGTCCTCAAATTGAGCTGGTTTGATGTCATATGTAAGGAGTCTATAAGACAAAATAAACAGATTGCCTTATTCGTACTTGTTTTCGCCTACCTTCATTATTGCGAATCGAAACAAATCGCGAAATTTTGGCCTCGCGATAAACATCCCGCTAAATGTACGCACACGAAAATTAATAGAAATTAGTTCTTTAAATGGCTTATTGATGGTTTTCATTTCCGCCATATTTGATGAATTTAACAAAAGATTCGTCATTAGTCTCTTTTGTTATATCATCCAACATAGCCGCCGAATATTTTGTTATTTTATTCTCTTGGGATAACCAATAGCCTCCATTCACGGTATGTAACTCTTACTGAGTCTACTAGCTATTTCACGGTCCGAGTGAAAATACTCAAACTGCTTGAATAAGAGTTGATAGAATGCATCTGAATTTTCGCTTTCTTTCTTCCTTCTTTGCTTAGATTATATAGTTTCTACTGCACACAAGGCAAAGGGGCTGCAGTTCAGTAGTGTGCGAGTACATGATGATTTTGCTCTTACTAATCCCAGCATGATCAGCACTACAGGTAAGATTCTTATCTTATCAGGACCTATCAGGCATAAGGCACCTTCAAATATTTCAAATTTTAGTAATACCCTCATCGACCTCTGGGCGTATCTAAGTCAGGGCACGGCTAACAAATAGATTGAACCCTGAAACCACATGTGGGCTGATCTAAGTCAGGGCACGGCTAACCAACAGATTGAACCCTAAAACAACCTCTGGGCTGATCTAAGTCAGSGCTAGCCTAACAAACAGATTGAAGCCTGAAACAGCCTCTGGGCTGATCTAAGTTAGGGCACGGCTAACCGGCAGATCGAGCCTGAAACAACGCTTAGGCTGATCTTAGTCAAGGCACGGCTAACTGAAGGATGGATTAGACTTTAGCGTTTTTGGCTTTGCGATGGGAGGAAAGGCGTAGTACCTGTAGAAAAACCCTCGAATCCAGGGATAGACTTCGACTGACACCAAGATCCCTGTGGTAACAGACGAGAATGATTCGTTCGCAGCCATGTTGGATAGTATCTGCTGTTCTGGTGGTTCGTAAGGAATTATTGGATGATGTCTGCTATAAGGTACTTGACAAAGGTATTCTTACAAGGAAATGCTTTTTTAGTCACAGAAGCAGATATCAGGGATGAAAACAACCTTCTTTATGTAGCTGTGACACGGGCTCAGAACAGACTAATACTCAACCAAACTATCGTGCGTGCCTTACAATTGAACAAGGTTTGTATTGTAATACTATCTAACTATTTCTTGTTTTTTGTTTTGTTTATTTGTATTTATCGTGTTGCTCCATACAAAATTATTGTCGGAATACAATCGGCGAACAAATACCTCGAGATCTGCTCACCACAGGAAGCCCAATCCCATTAAGAAGCAACTCAAAATAGCCGAAAACTGACACTTTCGGAGTGGAGACTGGGGCTAGTCGGATATAAATCGTAATTTCTCTACTCAAAAAAGAGAAAAAAGTGAAAATTGTTTTTGAACATGTTTTCTATTTAGTTTCCGAAAGAAACTCAATGCGCAGTGCAAAACAATTGAATTACCTTAAACTGATAGACAACAACATTGATAACGGGGAGTGGGAATTAAATATGGTATTTGGGAACAAATTTACACCCAAATTTTGCCAATATTTGCATGAGATTAGAATATTATTTGTCGGTTGTGTGTATTTACTTTTCTCATCGTCTTACGCACTTCTCCAATCTTGTGTGCAGGAACATCTTCTGCAGCCCGTTACAGGAGGGTCCTATGATGGGGTATGTTATGTCCACAGTCCTTGAAAATAGACCTCTTTATCTTAGGTGTTATGTTCTCCTAATTTTAGACCACGTGTCTTGTTATATACAACCGTTAAACAAAGAAATTATACTCAGGTGAAGAAAATGAGGGAAGACATTTCGCCCAAGCAAAGGAGGTTTAAACTGAGTGTTCTATGTCGGTTACTTACTGATAAAATTCCTTGACATAAAAGAGAACACTGATCTCGTCAACTGACTGCTACCAACGTGTTACCTTTCGTCACCTTTCCCAGTATATTAATGGTCTATGAAAGGTGTGCTACACGTGTGGAAGAGAATTCAAAACTTTGAACAACAACGACTTTCCTATAGATACCATACGATTATTGATTCAAACTTCCCTTTAATTTTGCAAAAGGGTTCAATTAGCTGCAAGTTCTGCTACAACCCAGTAATATTGGATCATGTGCCTTCTTTGCTGGTTGAACAACCTAAACACACGATCGTAAGTAATAGACATTCACCATTATAATAACCACATAAAATGTCAGTTCAGTCTAACTTAGAGAAATCAAGCATAGAGCACAACATTCCCATCTCCTCGAATCCCAGTCGCGCCCCATGGTGAGCTAAGTCGGTTGGTTCCTTCACTTCATCCAACCCTGAATAACTTCATCTCAGAGGGGCTAATACTTCTTCGTACCCTTGTCTAAAGCACACTGTATCACGTGTTTACGCGAGTAAAGGTTAAAGTTGAACACAGTAATTTATGATTATTTATATTATCATCTCGTTGTTTCAGTATAACAAGAACAACAGGGAAGAAAAGGGCCAGGGATTTGTATGTTGTTTGTGTGCACTTGAGAAAGTGCCTCATCTTTACTGCTTTCTTAATCCGCCTGTTGACTGAAGAAAACAAGAAGAACAAGAAGAAAAGTAAAAGAAGGAAGACTGAAAAGAAGTAGTGTTAGACTTCCCTTGGGGATATCACACAATAGACTTCTCTGTCCTCTCTACACATTCTCGGCAAAGCTAGAAAGCTACGTTTGCGACACCAGGACACTAGAGTAAATATTTGCGTATGCACTTTTTTCCTTTGCGCTTCAATACTTTCAGTTCGCAGACGGTGCGTTATCAGGGCGGCTACTTTTCATGGTTGTTTTATAGCGCAACACACACAAGTATTTTAAAAATATCTTCAGTGCAGGGGCTTAGCGCTACCAAACACACCTCTTTTGGTTAAACCAGCCAGTTTCGCATTGAAATACTGATACATTAAATGTTATACACTCAATTGAAGAATCGTTGTCGGGTTCAGAAACATAGAACATAGAAGCT
>NW_022261671.1:372952-385716 GCF_009602425.1 Actinia tenebrosa | reverse complement strand
CGCGCGGGTATTTCCCGTGCCGGACCGTTCCTCAAATCGCCTGTTAAACCCGTGAATATACGATGTCGACCGCGAGTCCCCCTTACTGCTGCTCACTGTGACCAATCACAAGCCAGGAAAACCAACACCAACCATCAGGCCATTGTGTTTGGAAGGCATTTGAAAGGTATGGACTGCACGTTTTTCGTTCGCGAATGAGAAAGCCAGTCAAAAGGTTACTCTTGGTTTTCTTAAAGTTTTCATGGAAAACATAATGGAAGAGTTATTTGGGTTATACTGTACTGTATGAGAGGGATAGAAGTGTAAAGAAGTGTTGAATGGTTGATATCTATTAACAATAAACAGTAACTCTACTACTCAACCATTCTAGAACAGTTTATTAAATTTATGGTTGATAAAACCAGCTATTATGAAGGTTACTCTTGGTTTTAATGGAGTTTCAATGAAAGATATAATCAGCTAAGTCGTTGCTGTGCACGTCAATCAAGTCCGATACTTAGGTGTATACTCAGATCAATCAAGGCGCTTCCATGACATTTCATAGGCATACGGCGCGTGAACTTGAAAACTTCGAGTCTGACATTTGGATTGACGTCCGCCAAAACTCCGAGTTTTCCGTTGTTGCTAGGATAACTAGCGCGAGCGTCATTTTAATGAAACGCCTTTTCAAACATTCTATGCCATCTTTCTTTCATTCTTCCATTTCTCCGAAAATGAATAAAAAATGTTATGTACTGTAACACACGAATGGCTTGCGTCATTGCCCAATCAGAGACTCACCACTAAGAGAACGATTGTGCAATGACTTTTTCTGTTCCGAACCAATCAAAAGGCAATAAACCTACGCCAAGAGACCAAGCTGTGACCAATCACATCATTTTGTTTTCGGAAGCCATTCGAGTGTCGTGTGATGGCGTATTTCCCCATAACTTCAAAACTCGACAACAATCTTTCAGTTTTAAAGGAGATTTCCAGTATGGATATGAAGTTCTATTTCATTTACGTAGGAAAAATACGTCAATTTTGCATCAATATGTTACGAAATAAAAAACGTGTTATACAGGTCAAAACAACGGGTTGTCTTATTCATTCTATTCATGTCTTTGTGGGAGATATTCGCGTTAAGGATTGATCACGTTCCATCGGACCGTTCTACATGTCTGCGAGTTAGCCTTGACCTTATTTATATCATCCCACCCGTTATTTCAGGGTTTGTTATTCATTAAAATTATTTTAGTTATTTTTTGAAAAGTTATTGCTGTTTAAATGAAAATTTTTTCTTTTTTGGGTGTATGCAGATTTATGAAGACTTAGAAATGGGAAATTCAGACTTTGGGTGAAATAGTTTTCTGATCTTAATACTGAAAGATCTTCAAAATTAAAATCTTTTATTTGAGTTTCATTTATATTAAAGTAACATTTCAAATGTTTACAACAAACAAAGCAAAAAAAGAACGAACGAACGAACGAACGAACGAACGAACGAACGAACGAACGAACGAACGAACGAACGAATGAACGCACAAGCATAACTTATGTTCTTTTGATATGCAGCAATGCAATCGGGAATCAAAAGAAAACCTCTTTGAGAATAGTAAAAAGACGTGAAGAGACTCTAATTGGCTTGGTTGGTTGTTTGTTTGTTTATGGAAATAATTTTCAATTAGTGACAGTGTTAACCTAAGGTTACTACAGCTGGCTAGAGTGCAAACAATATAACCGTGAAACTTTAGTAATACTAAATAGCACAATTTCATGCAAATTCCATTTTTTTCTACTGTTTGATTAGCACTATTTTGTACTATTTAGTAATTAGTGTTTCACGGATTAATTATTTGCACTTTAGTACCACCAAGGAACTGTTACGTTTTGCAATTAGGTAACTAAATAAAGGTTGATTGATCGATTGATTTTCTCTCTCTTCACACGACATGTTTATAAAAAGGATTCATCAATCGGGAGCCTCGGAGCGGGGGTCGAAATGATCGAAAGAGAAACGTCACTTGTTTTGCGTTTGTCAAACTAGCCTTAAATCTATGCCCATTAGCCCCTAGAATCTTTCAGCAACACTAGACAAACGAGGACATTATATCTATATACTTCTGCTGTTTGATTTGTCACTATCTTAAGCTCCTTATTTTGGAGCCATTGTCAACGACAATTGGACATATTTAAACTGACGTACAGCATGTTTGAAAAAATCGACATGTTCTGCAGCACTGTCGTTGAGTTTACACAAGTTATCGACAAAAACGACTCGTAATTATCGCTAAAATAAGGAAAGACAACTTAAAATGCAAAACTAGTTTTTAGTGTCGATTCTGTTAACAGTGGATTATGGTCTTAATGATAATGTAATGATAGCCTTAGACTTAGGAAAAACCTTTTACTCATATGACATGGTTAGTTTTTAGGAACTGGGTGAAGACGGTCAACGAGATAAGATATCACGATTAGGAGGGTAGGGGACGTAGAACAATCTTGTAACGACAGGATGGGTGTGGCTGTGTACCCCCCTCTCACTACCTATCTTTTAGCTTCATTTTGCTTACCAGTTTCTCTATAAATTTGAGAGATTAAATATTATTGTATACTCTATTAGTGGTTTTCTTTCCCCTTCTTTTGAAAAAACGGCCAAAATGTTTTTTCATCTGTCGTTAGCTTTATCTTAACTAACCCCTCAGGGGGTCTCCAAAATCGCCCCACCCTCAATTTCCCTCGCAAATATATTTTTAACGAACTCAATTCATTCCTGTGAAGTAACTGAATGTTGTCAGCTGATAATCTCAAGTGCGCTTGAAGGAGTTTTTTTTAAAGTTGAGAGCTAGCCATAATAACAACATATACGCGACCACATCAGCAGAACTGTAATATCAACATCGTGCCTAAATAAATATCATTATTATTTTTATTATTATATTCAACAGATTTGAGCCATTTCGAAATAAACTGACTGATGATAAACGTTTCGCTTACTTTCGAAAACAGTTTACAAGGCCTACTCAGCGATATCATTTATCATGTGGACCTCGGTGGTTAGGTTGGTTGCCAAGCAACATAACCTAAGACATGGATGGACAAAAATGTTAAAGAATGGTTTTCGGAGTTAATTTTGCTCAAGATTTGTAGAGGTTCATAATCATCTTAAAGTCGTTAGTATTTAAGTGATGAGTTTTCTTAAGCTGGGATAAAGTGGTCTCTAGCTAGTGACATCTTTTATTTCAGGTTTTTTTTCACTGTACAGTTAATCTCTGTTTATATAGCTTATTTCTGTTATTTTAAGGCATAGCAAAGCGATGTTAATCCGTTAATAGCCCATTTAGTAGTCTTTGTACACATAGTGAAATCTACTCACATTCGTTCTGTCTTTTGTCTTCAATCTAGTCAAGTCTGTCACGTCCGTCCCTAGTGATTTTTCACCCTGATTTGGATTGGTTTATTCAACATGCCTCAGAGTGGGAAGGCTGTTTCCTCTTTAGTAAAGTGACACAGCTGTTCCGACGTTGGATTCTTCAGTCAACACTTGAATGTACTTAAATAAAGCCCGTTTCATTTCGTAAAACACTTAAAAGTAGCTAAGGCAGGGGAGATCGTTGGTCGTTTTTGGACCTGTTAGCCCTCGAAGTACGACTGAGATAAAATGGCTTTTCACCAGTACCTCATGCTCATGCTTTCGTCAACTGTCTTTTTCCTCCTCGTTCGCGAAGGAACGACTATGCCAAAAGGTCCGCCTCCTTGGGCAAAAGCGAAAGCTTTCGGCCATGGTACGTATGTGTGAACAATTTTCTTTTGTACTTTGCCGAAATTTAATCTAGTTTGAAAAACATTATTGCTTTTGTTTGAATTATATGATCGGAAAAGATATAAAAATATCATATCCAAAGCTGTTATTGGTTTAAATATTAAGAGAAAAATCTCACTTGAAATTGTTTTCGACTATTTTTCTGGAGTCGTTTCGGTCTGGGGATGAATTGTGTAACTTAGTCATGAACTTCAATCGTCCATCTGCTTTAAAACTCTTTTTAAAAAGGTGTTCTAAGGTGTTTCAATGATCAATTAATAGTCCATTTACAGCAATATCACATATAGGAGTGTAACGTTAATTTGATTTGACTCCTTTACATCTATCGAAAGAGGATTGTCTTTTGCGAAGTTTGAATACAGCAAAATGAATCAAATGTTGTTCAGTGTAATGATAATAAAATGAATCTCTTTGAATGAGCGAAAAACGAGTAACCAAAACGACATCTTTTTAGTAATGTTTAACGCCGTTATAGCAAGTACTCTTTTGCATAAATATGTTTTTGAAATAGTTACTTTGGCTGTGAAGAAGAAGTTCGATGTTCTGGAAGGAAGAGTGAGAGAGAGAGGAAGGAAGGAAGGAAGGAAGGGAAAAAGGAAGAAAGGAATAGAGAGAGAGAGAGAGAGGAGAGAGAGAGAGAGAGAGAGAGAGAGAGAGAAAGAGAGAGAGAGAACGAGAAGGAGAAAAGATACACAAACATAGGAACATAGCAGTAAGAAAAGAGCTGTAAGATTCAAGAAATTTGAATAAACAAAACTCGAACTTTATCAACTACGATTCTTGTCGTAAGAACTGAAAATTTTTTCTCATTTTTCTAACCATCTAACTAACCATCGTTAATGAAATCATAGCTAGTTTCGATCTTGAATGTCAGACGACCACAAAAACTCCCCCACGATATCATACTGGAGTATAAACTCAACTTATCTTTAATTCCGTTTTAATTTGCAAAGTCCATCATTAAGGCTGGCAGAGAGAGCATTTAATGACTGGTAAATGCGAGAGTTTTTCTAATTTCCTGCACGCAGTCAATTTCGTGTCATGGCGACAAGTGCTTCATTTTGTTCGCTTTGTCAATACGTTTTGGTTAAACAAACTGAAGATGCCAGGAATGGGATAACGTTTCCTATGTTTGACATACTAATAAAAAATCTTATCTATTAGAGCATCTTATGACAAAATTTGTCGCGAAATTTTTTTTAGATATGCTTTGATTTGTTGTGTAATATTTGAAAATTAGTGAGAAGGAGAAGAAAATGAAGAAAACGAGCAAGAAAATTTTATTTTTTCAAAAATTCTTCGCGAAAATATTTATACTGAGATGGGCCTTGAGTTGATTTGTCTGATTTAGAGATATTTGAAAATGAAGGAGTAGGAGAAGGAGAAGGAGAAGGAGAAGAAGAGGAAGAAGAAGAAGAAGGAGAAGAAGAAGAGGAAGAGGAAGAAGAAGAAAAAGAAAGACGAGAAGCAGGAGAAAGACGAGAAGTAGAAGAACAAAGAATAACAGAGGTAAGGAGAGAAGCAAGAGAAAGGCGAGAAGCAGAAGAAAGACGAGAAGCAGAAGAAAGAAGAATAACAAAGNAGAGAAAGAGAAAGAGAAAGAGAAAGAGAAAGAGAAAGAGAAAGAGAAAGAGAAAGATGAAACTAGAAATATGATAAATTGTAATGGCTGCTACAAGCTGATTTTATCAGCAGCATAATTCAATATACAAACTTCTTTTCAATTTAATTTTAGACAAGCTGCTGCATTCAAAACAAACGTTTTTATATATTGACAAAGATATCTTAAAGACTATCTAGCGAGATAAGACTAGATAAACGAATTGAGAAAAAAAATCTTGTTGGCGCGACACGGAAACCGAGATTTTATCACTCAGCAATTTTCAGCCTCATAATCTAAACAACGGAAAAAAACTTCAAACTATATGAGGGCTAACGAGAAAACGTCCGTAAAGTCTTATCAATGGATCAAAAAATGCAACAAATTTTATCTTTAACAATGTGGTATGGAACTGTATATAACATATGGCCAAGAATAACGCAGAATTTCACGTGAAAATTCGAAAATTTTAAAACATTGAGCAGATGCATCAACCGTTAAAGGTCCTGAATTGGGTCATGAGTGACAATTTTCCAACCTTAATTCAGACAAAAATTTAGCTCATAAATTATCGAGAAATCTTATAACCCTTTCAGACCACGTTCATTCCCTAGAGTTTTATTTCTTTGTTTAGTGGTTGCGCATGAGAAGACACATGATCATGGATACGACTCAAGCAAAAATTTCTATTCTTTTGATTTTTTCACTATCGGTTTTTAGATAATTTGGACGGGGATATTCTATTGAATCAAGAACTACTGCAGCGTCTACAGAGCAAAACCGACCCAGAAGCAAAATACGAAACTAGAAACATCCTCAAGGACAGCAAGTACAAATGGCCTGGCGGAGTCGTTCCTTTTATCATCGATTCGAGTTTTGGTGAGTTGGGTTTTCTTTGCTTTTTAGGTAGAGATTGGGGAGGAGTCAGGTGGAATACCGCTGTTCACTATTTTGATTGGCTGATGTTTTTTTCGCACAATGTGATTGGTCTGAGCTTTTCACAGTCATACCAAAACTTCTCTTATGCAGGCTAATTACTTAGAGAACCTCAATGCATGCTGGGAATAATTGTAAATGAAAACCGCTGCTTACAATCCCACGCAGACGAAACTTTCGTATGATTGAATACCGCTTTTTACGACTCATGCGTTACTAACCTTACAACATGGTATATCTTCTGTTAGACGATTACCCTCACGAACGCACGATGATCAACAGCGCCATTGGTGAAGTCCATAAAGTTTCCTGCGTTCGTTTTGTCCAGCGGACTTCAGAGGCACACTATATAACATTCGTCAGAGGTTCAGGGTAAGTCTTGTGTTTGAACAGATGCTTGGCTTTGTGTTTGTTGAAGATATCGAAGCAGGCAAATCTGTCGAGTGCGGATGAGATAAAAGGAATAAATCCATTTTAAGAGATAACTAGCTAAAAACTAGTGTGAGCTGTGTCGGTGTTTCTAATGAAACAGTAATGATGAAAAGGTAAATTATACACCGTGAAAAGATGAGAAAACTTACTGACGTTTCGGACGCTAGTCCTTCGTCGGAGTAAAAGAGACGAAGGACTAGCGTCCGAAACGTCAGTAAGTTTTTTCATCTTTTCACGGTGTATAATTTACCTTTTCATCATTACTAAATCTATTTTAGTAACGTCAGTGGTTGTCAAGGCAACCACCCTTAACGAACGAACGAACGAACCTATTTTAGTAACGTCAGTGGTTGTCAAGGCAACCACCCTTAATGGATAGTAAATGGAAGCCCCCCCTCCCCTCGCCTGATTACAGTGCTTCAAAACCTCCCGTAAATGACAACCTATAAGCGAGCAGCCTGAATAAGCTGCTAAACATTTAATAAGCTAAATTTCCACATTGTAGAGTACAAACACTATAAGTGTGTAACATAAATACCACTAAATACTGCTAAATAATGCTAATCCTATTGTTTAATTAGCACTATTTACTACTAAATAGTGCACACTTTTAGTGTTTGTACTCTAGTGGGCTATACTTAATACCTAAAAGTTACCGATAGTACTGACCTCTGTTAAGCGACCACCTATGAACGTCCTACCTCAATTTAGCGACCATTTGCCAAATCCCCTAAGGTGACCGCTTAACAGAAGTTCCAGTGTAAAGTCAGACTTTCGCATTTCGTTTATCGCTAATCTAATGTTTTGCAGTTGTTCATCTTATGTTGGTTATTTGAAAATGGCTGCACAGCCCGTGTCGATTGGAACAGGGTGTGCTTTCACTGGCACGATAGTACACGAACTACTACATGTACTAGGCTTCTTTCACACTTCTTCACGAAAGGACAGAGATTCGTACGTAGTTGTCTACCCAGATAACGTGCAGTCAGGTACAATGAATCGTATTGAATGCAGGCAGTGCAATTAGTAGTCTCCTACGCAGCCGCTATTATTGTCGTCACGCAACGCTCACTCCCCTGAGCTACTTAGGGAAGTAAGCGTTGCGTGACGAAACTAATTGCGGCTGCGTAGATTACGCAATTAGATCCTGAATATTAAACAGGAGTGATGGCACATTAAGGGAGATAAGCCATGGTAACGGTGAACTAGGGTACCGTTCGTTTTCCTGGGCGTGTGGGGTGGGGGGCTGGTGGAATTTTTTGAAATGTATGACCTTACAACCTGATTTACTTACGTGGCCCCCTTTTAAACCGGGATAATTTTCAAAATCAATCCCCCCCCTCCCCCATAACCGTAAAAAATGACAAATAAAGGGTGTGCCAAATATAAAGATGACACACATAGGGGAAAGGCGTATAAGCAAAAGGGGAGGCGCATAGTCGTCTGGGTTTTTTCTTATCAAACTAAAAAATACTATTAATCGAATAATAAATAAATATTAATTAATTAATTAATTAATAAAAATATTTTATACTTCTTTCCTAACTTATAAATGAAATTTTATCATTTAAAAAATACTAATTATGAAAATAGATCCAAAACATATTCTCATTTCGGATTTTAAGGATATGAACATAATTTTTGGAAGTACAACTCGGATCAAATACAGAATTTCGGCGCCCCGTACGAATTGGTCTCTCTTATGCAGCCCCCGAGGAACGCCTGGTCAAAGAATTCTCGAAACACTATCGAATCAAGAAAGGGACCTTCAGTTGTCCTTGGTAACCCAGACAGGATGACTGAGATTGATATTGGACAGTTGAATACTTTGTACGAATGCACCAACTACAAAGGTGAGTGCAGCACTTCACAACCGGGGGCACAGGAAGCCCGATAAGTTTTATTTGCGGAAGTTTTTTATTTTCCACCTAATGTATTCCATCCCACGAGAATAAAAGGACAAAAGGCGTGGCCGCCACGGCATGTTGGTAGACATGACGAAAGACACCAAGACCACATTTTTTGTCAAAATCAACCAAAATGGCGGCTATGAAGTCACATGTACCACATGTGTTTCACGTCATTTCCTGTCTTGTCCTAAAGAATGTTCATCAGCTGAGTAAAACGTTTTCAATAGAATTCTTTCTGTTTGACAGCACATTGGGATCAGTGTTTTATACTACCAATTGAAGCAGATGATGACATTCAAATGCTTTTTCAAAGGATTGCCACGTCAATTAAAGCTACTTTTCCAAATCCTAAACGAATCGACTACACGATAACACAACCGTGGTAAGATAAAAACCAGAGCACAGTTAACGTACAGATATAATTTGTTATGTTCTAGTATGCTATCAATGGCTAGGAATGCAAGATGGTCGCATCACCGACTCCCAGCTCACCGCGTCGTCGCACACTCCTTACGATGACCCTCACCAAGCCAGACTTCACCTCAGCAGCACTGGTAAAGGCAACGGGGCGTGGTGCGCGGGATCCAACTCAGTGGGCCAGTGGATCAAGGTAGGGGCGATAACAGGTGTCAAAGACGTGATGTGCAAATGAGAGTATTATGAGTGTGGGTTGCGCAAAGTGGAGTGGTTCAAGAGTAAGAGCGAGGAATTGCAATATTTCAAATACACAAAAAAATTACTCGATTCGGATTGGACAAAAGTAGTACCATTAAATCGTTAATTGTACTCTGTAGTTTCGAAGAAACTGCTCAATTTTACTACGCCCTATTCGTATTTTTCCGCAGATTGATTTAGGGTCGTACAAGTACCTCAAAGGCATCGCTACTCAAGGGAAAGTGGACCCTTTCAGCGGTTCCTCATGGGTAACGCATTACAACTTTCACTTCAGTTATGACGACTCCTACTGGTACGACTACGCTACTTGGTATAGTACTGGACTGGTAAGCAAAACATCTTTACGCCAATGTACAGCTATTCCAAAAAAGGTTGAATACTGAATACTGCATACTGAATAGTGCATTCCAAGACCAAAGGGCATTGTAGTCCAGAACTGGACCCACTTTTATCTGCGCTTGCGCGGTAAAAATATGAGAAGAAGATCTGGACCGAAAGTCAACTTTTTTAGAATCAGAGTTCAGAGGATCATTGCGCGCGCAAAACATTAAACACAATGATGAAGAGTAGGTCCAGTTCTGGGCTAAGGGCATTGTGGCCATGACCCACAATGCCGTTCGGTCTTGGAATGCACTATTTAGTATGCAGTATTCAACTTTTTTTGAAATAGCTGTATACAAACAAGGCGCAAGTTGTTATGCGGTAATGTAGGCGTTGCCATTCACATGGACCAAAAGTACCTTCGAGTGTCAAACAATAGAACGAATCTATTGTGTTACTGCTTCGTTCTATTGTTTTATAATCTAATAGTTCCTTTTGGTCCACTTGAACGAGTGTTAACCGTTCCGAGTTTGATGGGAAAACTGGGTCGAGTTGGCATTACAGTGCATTGTGGGACTGTTTTAGTTTGAAGTGAAAGAAAAGTGATAGAAAACCTTGATCGTCGTGCTAATTTTCAAATTCATTTTGTTTCTTGATGCATGAAATATCAACCGATTCATAAAGCGTCCTTCATAAAGCCCCATAATGCAGCGCATTTTTATAACTCGGACAGGCGAATTCTTGGAGTGCAACCACGTGCCCAAAAAAAACCCATGAGATAAAATTTAAAATGTAATGGCCACCATCTTGGTTGGTCTAACAAGAGAAGCTTAATTAATGAGGAATGCTTTGTATAGCCAACCAAGATGGCGGCTATGAGGTAACATGCCTCCCAAGAATAGAAGAACAGTTGCTTGCTAGTTCTCTCCTGTGCGTCAGTCGAGGGTTTCTACGGGCCTAACTCCATCCAATGCTCAGAATGGTATTAAACTAGAGCGCATGCAGTAAAACCATGTTTTCACTCTAACCAAAACATTCATTACGCAAAGACAAATACACATGAGGGTTGAGTGATAGCAACTATTAGGAACGATATCAGAAACGCTATTACAAATGCTAAAACGATTTTTTCCCCTTTTTTCAGACTGGGAACTTTGACGATTTCTCAGTCCAGTACAACTCCCTTCCTGTTGTAATATCTGCGCGCTACATAAAGATATTGCCAAGCAAATGGAACAGGAACATGTGCATGAGGATAGAGTTATATGGGTGTGACGGTAAGTAACGGCAAACAATGGGGACATTTCGTACGACTATTAACGTGGTACGGACGTACTGTGTCGTGTAAGGGCATTCTGATTGGATGAGCAGTTGTGGCGTAATCGATACGAATATGGCATCTGAATATGCGTAAACCTAGCTATTTTCATTCAGTTGCACATACTCGAATTGTACTATTACATGTGGGACTGGAAACGAACTCGTTTCGCCAGGAGTTGTGGGATTGGTTTACCCATTTATGAGATCATTAATTTCATCCATACCCAGACACAACATCTGGGCTGATCAAAGTCAGGGCATGACTAGCTCACAAATTGAACCCTGAAACAACCTCTGGGCTGATCCAAGTCAGGGCATGGCTAGCTCACAAATTGAACCCTGAAACAACCTCTGGGCTNATGGCTAGCTCACAAATTGAACCCTGAAACAACCTCTGGGCTGATCCAAGTCAGGGCATGGCTAGCTCACAAATTGAACCCTGAAACAACCTCTGCGCTGATCCAAGTCAGGGCATGGCTAGCTCACAGATTGARCTCTGAAACAACCTCTGCGCTGATCAAAGTCAGGGCAAGGCTAACTCACGGGTCGAACCCTGAAACAACCTCTGCTGATCAAAGTCAGGGCATGGCTAGCTCACAGATTGAACCCTGAAACAACCTCTGGGCTGATCGAAGTCAGGGCATGGCTAATTGCTTGGTTTTTCAGAGGAAGAAAACCCAGAGTACCAGGAACAAAACCCTCGAATCAAAGGAGAGACCTAGCGAACTCTGCTCCTCTGAGTTAGCACTCGTTCAGATCGACCGAAAGAACCTCTTGGATCATAAAACAATAGAACGAGTCAGTAATACAATAGATTCGTTCTATTGTTCGTCACGCGAAGGTCCTTTCGGCCGAAGTGAACGAGTGCTAACAGCTCACATGTGATTGCTAGTGCAATAATCGAACTTGAGACCCCAGAGGTAAACGCAAGTGCGCTACTTAAATTATCTAATGGTCAATTAATTACCTCTTTTTGTTTTCTTTCTTGCTTTCTTTTACAGTGTAATGAAGTTCARTGCTCAGTAGATGGAATATTTTGTGTACAAACGGTTCAGAACACCAAGGCCATTGTACATATTAGCGTCATCATTACCGTTAAAGTACAAAACCTAACACTGCTAATCGTGCATCGGGTTAAATTCTTCATTTATTTGTTTGCTCTTTGCGTTATGAATCTATTAAAGTTTAAGTGGATTGGAGACTTTTGGAGAGTGCGTTCGTAAGGACTGTCTGGTGGGTGTACTTGGGAATCGTATATCCATTCACGCTAAACTTTCTCCCTTCAAACAACTATCCATCGATACATTAAAAAAAAACAATTCCCTATCCTCCTAGCCATACACTTACTGATCTACCCATACATATTATCATACAAGTATCAACCAATCACTCAATCAAACCACTTACCCAACCACTAATAAAGCTAGACACTTGTCGCTTTATCGATCGATTGATCCTACTCTCTCTCCTTCCACCCATACACCCAACAACCCAACCCTCAATCCTCTTTTACTCCGACGAAGGACTAGCGTCCGAAACGTCAGTTTTTTCATCTTCTTCACGGTGCATAATTTACCTTTTCATCATYACTGTTTCATTAGAAACACCGACGCAGCTCACACTAGTTTTTAGCTAGTTATATCTCCCTCAATCAACTATACACTTACCCACCCACTTAACCACCAATATACCCATCCCATCACCCATCCCTCAACCTCCACACAAACCTCCTGTATTTCATCCACCACCCCCCTTCAATATCGTTTCT
>NW_022261671.1:315346-337366 GCF_009602425.1 Actinia tenebrosa | reverse complement strand
TTTCTTTCTTTCTTTCTTTCTTTCTTTCTTTCTTTCTTTCTTTCTTTCTTTCTTTCTTTATGGGTCAAGCGTCTGTTTGATTTATTCAGGTATAGTCTTTTAAACAAGAGCCATCCTCTTCTCCTGGACACTGAAATTAACAGCCGCTCCACCGTCTGGTCCAACATTTTCGAGGCATTCTTTTGGTCTGCATGCAAGTTTTACAACTATTGTCGTGGCTTCCCTAAGGGTGAGTTCCTAACGACTGGGGTTCCTGTGTACGGGATAGGCTGGGGAGGGACAAGTTTATTGTTTAGTAGCTGCCCTGTTGGTTGAATTGAAGCGATGGACGAATGAATAAATGAATGGGTGGGTGGGTGGACGAGCAACAAACGAACCAGTAAAAGAATGCAAAGAATGGATAAACGAATGAAAGAATGAACAGAAACTTGAATGGACGCCAAAAATATATATATATATATATGAATGGGAGTGAAGGAACAAGCGAACGAATGAAGAAAGAAAGGAAGAAAGAAAGGAAAAAAAGGAAATACGTGCGCGACTGATAGGTTTTAAGTTAACTACGACCACCCACCCGCCTAAGAACTCATCTCAAAATCATTAGACTTGCGGTTCAGTTGTCGTACTATCATACTATCATGCAGTCGGGGACAAGCTTATTTGCTTTTCAGTCGTTACATTTCACACGACTATAAAACAATAGCCATTACTGCATTGGCCATGCTGACTATCCCTTTCCGGTCCAAGTTAACAGAAGGAAATAGAAGGAAATAGAAAAAAGCTGGGGAAAATCCTTTGTTTAAATCTATGAACCTGAATCTATACCCCGATGGCTAAGTTTGGTACGAAATCTCAATCTATTTCTCCATATTTTGAATACTTTTTTAGGTCGAAAAATTGAAGAGAACCCTTCGCTTTGCATGCGAGTGATCCTCGCRTTACCTCTGTTCTTTTGTGCTCAAGCCGAGCTGAAGTTTAAAAAGCTGTCGCTGAAAGAACTAAAGAAACCATCGAGACGACACGTCTTTGGAGTCAGTAAAAACGAGGTAGAGTGGCTTTGCTTACAGGCATATATTAAGTACCTAAAGAAGAAACCATCTTTTAAGATTGTGGTCAAGGCTCTCAGAAAACGCATTCCAAAAGTCCTAGTGAAAAATCCTGTCATGGCACCAAATTTCTTCAGCTGTCATCTTCCCATGCCTAGAGGGCACGTCTCAAGCTGATTTCCTCCGAGTATCAGTTCAGTGCTTTGAACAATTTAGTCACGTTTAGTTTTCAAAAATTCATTCCGTTAGTCGTAGTTTAGCTTCATTCCATTTTTAGAAGTAAAAATGGCAGCCATGTTGGACGATGTTCAATATTTAAGTGGGTCATAATCACTACTAAGGGAATAAAAGTGGCAGCCATGTTGGATATTGTTCACTATAGGTGGTTTGTAATCATTCCTAAGAGAATAAATGTGGCAGCCATGTTGGATGATGTTCACTATAGGTGGTTTGTAATCATTCCTANTTCACTATAGGTGGTTTGTAATCATTCCTAAGAGAATAAATGTGGCAGCCATGTTGGATGATGTTCACTATAGGTGGTTTGTAATCATTCCTAAGGGAATAAAAGTGGCAGCCATGTTGGATGATGTTCACTATAGGTGGTTTGTAATCATTCCTAAGGGAATAAAAATTGGCAGCCATGTTGGATGATGTTCACTATAGGTGGTTTGTAATCATTCATAAGGGAATAAAAGTGGCAGCCATGTTGGATGATGCTCAGTTATTTTTTTCCCATATACGACTGCTACCACAAAGTGCTACTATCTTTTCAACCACTTCCAATCAATCACAAAAAAAAAGTGAGTTCATCGAGTTGGTCAGCTATTTTGGTGTCTCAAAAACCCACGCTATTGATTTGTGGTTCCACGATAAACAAGGCCGATTAAAAATTATATTTACGTTTGACAACTATGTACCTCCTCAGAACTTTCTCAGTTTATTTTCCCAGATGAATCAACGCAGACAAGAGCTACAAACTTTTCTTGTCTTCAAATTAGACTAATCTTCGATAAACACTCTGTTTTTTTAAATCAATCTTTATTGAGTGTGTGTTTGTGTTCTTTCATTGACCAAAAAAATTGCATTAACAAAACAATTGACAGGCTTTTCTGATGATAAATTCTTATTGTCCTATGTTTAGAAAATAAATATCAACGAAAATGAATCCGTTTGACCACGTTTTCATTCATTAAGTAATACTTCTTTTCCATATTTCTTTCTTCCTTTCTTTTCCTTTCGTTTGAGAAATAATTGAGTCACTGATGAACATTCACTCCATAATTTATTGGTATGAATTTTTCTTTTTCAAGTATTTCAATTTTTTGGTACGACCAAACAGCTAAGTATGTGCCATTTCATGTTGGTCTATTTTCAAGGGTTTTCTATGTAGTTCATTGACCTCCAAGCCTTTTTGCTACAGTTAATCGAAGCGCTTTTAATTTCCGATCACTATCTCTACCGCAAATGTCCCGAGCACATGAAAAAACACAATCGCATCGGATATAAATAGCCTGCCTCTATTCTTCAATCTTCACTCACAAACAAGTCACCACCTGTCCTAGATAGCTACCAAGATCACCTTACTCATATTCACCTATAAATAAACTCATCCTGAAAAAAACCCGATGAATCGTATTAAGAGTGAGAGTGGCTTTCACGTTCGGTGGGTTAAGACCAACATTTCATGAAATCCTATTAACTAATTTTCTAAGTTGAGTCGCGTTTGTTTACCTATCCTTTTATGTTCTTGCTTGTCTCAATTCAAGGCTAAATAAATACATTAGGCATACCATCGTTTACTTGTCTTGGTTTGTCTATCAAAATGACAAGAAATTCGACATTTGTTTGATCTATAATTCTGTGAAGCCATTTTGTTCATACTATTTCACTCTATTAAAGTCAAGCCCTATTTAAGACAATGCTTCTCTGTTCAGTTCTTAAATTTCATGTTTTGTCTTCCTCTCTTACCGGATATAAACCGAGTTTATTATCTGTACTGATTCTCTCTATGAATATATTGAAATATATATAGCCATACGAAAAGTGCGTTTAAATAAGGTGTTTGCCCTTGCCTTTGTAAAGTGGCTTTAGCAGATTCTTCGCTTATTCTCGTAGCTACGACAAAACTCAATAGATTCTAAAATCTCAGCGTAGGAATCAGAATATTTTTCATTCAGGTGTATCAAGCATCTTCTAGTTTTATCCCTTTTTTAAAGTAAAATTAATAATGAGATTTTCAGATTACGTAACTTCATTTTGTATACACCTAATTCAAAAAACGTTGACACCGCCAAAGGTGATAGGCGATAGGTCATTCCTACATGGAAATGGCTTTCTTTGAATACAAAGAACATCTAATCAGTCTCAAGACGAAGGTCCATACTCTTGACAAGAAGAAGAAGAAGAAACATAAATCATTCCAGCTATTCTTGGATCTTGGTATTATATATCCTATCGCTTTTCGCCTATCGCCTATTGCCTATCGCCTTTGGCGATGACGACGTTTTTTGAATTAGGTGTATTACGTAACTTCCATAACTCCTTTACCCTGGGTGCCAGAGGCCGTTTATGACTTGGGGGCGAGACCTTCTTGTGGGAGAGTTGAATAAATAAAACATTTTAACGGTAGAGAAAACTAAACCCTCAAAACAAAGTGAAGATTTTATAGCTAACATCCTGAATAGTGGCGTTTTATTGCAGCTGTGTCAGTAGCCTTTTGAAAAAAAGTAGTGGAAAATTAGCAATTATTAGTTTATAGCTGGAAAGAGCATAGCAAAATCAGTAAAACTCGCGATTTCGAACTTACTTCCTTCGTAATTATTCTTTTGACCAATGAATTTTTAACTATGAGAAAAAAGCTCATAACTTTTCACTGCATTCTGCAGTTGCAAAATGGCTTCCTYGCACAACAATAAATAAAGGTGATTAGAGTTGATCTTCCAGTTAAAGATTTTCGATATAAAAAAGCATATTTTAAGTAATATCTTTAAGAAAGGTAATCAATAATGAACGTCACTGGAGTCTCTTCCTAAAGACTTCTTTCCTCGGCTAAAGTATAAAATATTTTGAGAGTATGTGGACCGCGTGGCACTAATGAAATAGTAGAAGATAATATAGGTAAGTTGTAGTGCTTGGGAACGAGGTTATTCCGGGCGAAAGCCCTTGGAATTAAATTCGGAAATTAATTTTTCCGAATTTAATTCCAAGGGCTTTCGCCCGGAATAACCTCGTTCCCAAGCACTACAATTTACCTATATTATCTTCTACTATAAAATATTTTGGCTTTTTTTTGTATGAACTAATGAAAAATATCAGAGTTTCATACTCCGGCTTAGCGGCTCGCACAATTTCAACTAATTAAATCAATAATTTAGTATAATTTTATAATTGACTTACAGAGTTTCGAGCGCTGTGATTGGTCGAGCGACCACTTATTATATTCCCATAAATTGCGTCAGTGGAGAGCGCAAATAACTAGTTAAAATCTCCATACGTTGATCAATCAGTCAAAACATAGAAATGTATATCAAGCGGAACTCAATTAAAACTTCATCACAGCGCTTAGAGCCGACTTGTATAGGCGCTATATAAATCATATTATTATATTATATTATAATTTCAACCACTCAAGATGACTCATTATACTTATAATACACAGCTTATTGTCAAGCGAGTTGGGAGTTTTTGTGCCGATAGTTCAATTTTCTTGCTTCTCGTAATTCTGCTAACCTCAGTCGGAAACCCTATCACGAAGACAGCACGAGAGACCTCGGTTTGGGTGTAAAGCTTTCTCATTTCAGACCACGTGTCATTTTGTTGAGAGATTTTCTCATGTGCAATTAGCCGTTAAAACAAAAAAATGATACTCTATAGAATGACACGTGGTATGAAATGGGAAAACATTACGCTCAAGGTAAAGAGGTCTATTCAGAGAAACTGAATGACATCATCAAACTCAAGTGTTTTTGTAATTTCCCCCAACTTATCAGAGTCGTAAAAAATCTTAAAGAAAAAGTTTGTGTCACGAAATGAGACATCTGGTACAGTTATCGAATGGAAACCGATTCTGGAACGCCAAGGAAAATACTCAATATCCTCGTAGTAAAAATCTCGAAAACAATTTCCTTCACAAGAGTATACCCAGTTACACCTTGCGGACCAGATTACCGCAAAATGAAGTAGGTAACCCAGTTGCCTTCGTAAAGCTTCGTTTTGAAATAGCTTTGATTGAAGTTTTGCGTGGACGTTTTTAGGCGAAAATAAGCTTACTTCTGTTCTATTTTATCAGTAACTATTTGTTAATTCAAAGCTTATAAAATTATTCAATATAACGATTTTGTTTTATAAATGATTTCTCATTTTCTCGCGCTTCCCCTTCCCCCAAAAGCAAGGTCCCTTGGGGGGTAGGGAAGGGTAGAAGCGAACGACTGTGGCACGAATGAAGTAGAGTTTGGTATTTGAAGGAGAAAAAAAGCTAAAGGTTGATAGAAGGTTATATATTGCATTCATCTTTAAGAAGCCATAAAAATGTCCTTTCTCTATAAATACAATATGATATAAACACTTTGGAATTCGTAGAAGATTTGAAGTAGCGGAAACTACAGCAGCTGCTTGCAGATCGGATTCTCTCTTTTCTTAGTTGACACCTCAATGTTTCTGAATACGCATGGTCCATGTCGGCCTTATCATCCTCCATTCGCTCTGATGACTCAATTGAATCCCAAAGTACTAGCTTTGCGTCATAGTCGGCACTATAGACTTGGTCTAAGCCGACCTCTCTAAGACTCACAAACAAAGCAAGTGAAAAAAGTGAGCTTCGAAGTCGCTTGTGATCCTGATTGGGCTGCCTGTGCTTTATTCAGAGCGCGTAAATACGATTTGGAAAAGTCTACATTTATTATTTCATATGCAAATACGCAGTGATGGATAGCGCCAAATATGACAAGCCACGTCTATGCCAAGAAATATCATTATAAATAGTATCTTGGAGAGCTATTCATGTAATTTGTTTTTAAGATAATCGAGACGCTGTTTTTCCGATATCGTGTTGGGACGCTCTCTTTCTCTTCGTTTTTTTGGAGATTTGCCATAAAAAATCATCAAGTTTAGAATAAATGCGCGCGCATCCGGATAAACATGTGTATTACCGCTGCCACGGTGTCACGTACTTGCGAGGCGGCTCACAAAAAATCCGGGTGTTTCCATTAAAAAAATATTGATACAATGCTTTCTTTCTCGTGACATGCATGCACAACATGGAATATCGATCCCACTTGACACTCGTATTTTCTAAGTAAATGCGATTACCTGACGATGGTTCGTGAATACACACGGCACGCCTGAAAAGCAGGTTAACTGAGTCGTTAACCGTGGATAAATAAAGTTCATTCATTCACAAATTTTGTATTACAATTATATATTTTTGTCATATTATATTTCGTTTGCCAATGAATAAATATATGCATATATGCATAATACAGTTCATATTCCCAGTGTATTTCATAAATTTTGGGGAGTTACCACTTTACTATCGCTGCTCATCTAACATACGTGTATTCATGTTACTAATAGAGTACAAACACTAAAAGTGTGCAACATGAATATCACTAAATAGTGTTATTTTATGCTAATTCTATTGTATTCTTTTGTTTAATTAGTGCTATTTACTGCTAAATAGTGATAACTATTGCACGCATTTAGTGTTTGTACTCTATAGTACTCATTCCTATATATATATATATATGTACATGTATTTTTTTCTTAACTAACATTTAGACAAAAAATTAATAATTCTACATATTCTCATCTTTGCATCAAAAAATTAATAGTTTACTGACAATATTGGGTAACACTCCCCCCCCCCCMYTGGCACCCWCCCCTCGGCCTCCCTACCCCCCCCCCCACATTACCTCATTATGAAACGCCTCAAAAAAAACCTTATAAAACAGGTCACGTTCGAGATCTTAAAATTCTAGCACCATTGAGGCTTTCCATAAAAAATGCTCAAAATAGCCCATTTCCGAGATGTCGTGCTGACTAAATCTTTTCAATATTTTCTTATTCCACGACATCGCGTGATACTTACAGTGTATACTGGATATTTATCCACGGCTATAACCGCTGTACCGGCTCATCTACCATCCGGGTCTTCATGTTGTTGTGGTACCCAGAGTGCATCAGATAGTTTAGTGTGCGGGCGTGGTTATTACAGATTCACTGTTCCTACCAATAAACGCCATAAAGAACCGACAGCTAAAACACTCGACCAGGAAAAAATACCCATGGCGGCCTCATGATCCACGATTACTCAATTTGGACGACACTAGCGTTTTCTACAGAGATTTAGCTTGGATCGTCGCCCATCATCGACTCAATTCTGGTTTAACGACTGTGGATTTTTCGGTTGTGAAAGTCAAGTGAAGGACCGTGTCGAAGAATCTTTATCAAACATGGGTTGTACGCTCAGTGCTGAGGATAAGGCGGCTGTCGAAAGAAGTAAAATGATCGACAAGAATCTCCGAGCCGATGGGGAAAGAGCTGCTCGGGAAGTGAAGCTGCTTTTATTGGGTAAGTCTTCTGAGGGATAAAAGATCTCTAGCTTTCGAAGCGAGAGAAAATCTAACGACTTTGAGCAGGCGAGTGGACTTCGACTGCGGAAAAGCTGTTTGTTTTTCGAAGATTCAGTCGGGTTTCCCAACATCTAAAAAGACAGCGCTTTGACCGATCGCTCAGGTAATTCTCAGGTCCAGAACAGAAGGAATAATCTAGCTTTTCCTTCAATTTGCAAAATTACCCGTCAACGAAAAGCAGAATTATGAGCAAGAGGGTTTTTAGTGCATGTCTTTTTTGATGGGGCCAGGTGTGCTGAGGAACGACAAATTCTACCCTAGCAACATCCAATCTGTTTATAACTAATGATGGCCTTTTTCCCTCTCGGGGAGGTTTTTTGTCTTTAATTCTACTCGTTCGGGCCAAGAAAATAACGTTTCTCTTAGTATTGCGTATAGATAAAAGGTGATCGTTACGAGGGAGGTTTAGAAGATCGATCTCTCTGTCGGTCAGGAGACCACGTTGCAAGACAAAATAATTTGGTTATACTTCTTGTCTTCGCACTAATTTTATCCTGGTATTCTCTTACCGCAAATAACAAGATAAGACTGTCTACAAAGTGATACAGAGTTTAGTGGTTCATGAAGTGATAAGGCTATAGATTCTAGTTCATAAAAGCCAAGACAAAATATGGAGTTTGATACTCAAATGCGGTTGTCTTGACAAAACTAAAATTCAAAATCTCTCAAGACCACATCCGATTTTCCTCTTTTCTCGTGTAAAAGAAACCTTAAATTTTTTATTTGGTAGTGGGGGTAGCTTCGTGGTGCTATCTTTCCTCTAGTTATTCGTTTTAGCTGTCAAAATGATAGAAAAATTACGTGTTTTCGAATGATCGTTCCTTTGTTTTGGATTCTGAAACACTCACGTTCGAAACCCTTTTCTTTGATGTCGAGTTTTTTCTTCATCGATTTGTTTAAAATTTCGCTTTCGGAATTTGTTCGGGCAGATTGAAGACAAGAAAGACAGCACTTCCTCCTTGTTAATAAATAATCGAACTCAGCTACAGCGATGTTTTATACAATAATACGATGATTACCGTCCGTTTTGAAATTTTTCTTTCGTTTTGCCTGGCTCCTTGGTCTTTTGTATAATATTTATCCCTTACTTTAGCGATTGAAAATCTTTCTTTCACAAGTATACCAAAACAATCAAAACAGAGAACCTAGTCTCAYTTTAAAGGCTTGAAACTCTAAGATATGAACAGACCTAGCAGCATTCTATGTTATTATAGATTACTTCTTTTTGTTCTCTACTTTTGAAAGGCAACATTTAGATCCTATCTTTTAGTTTCTTGAGTAATCATCTTTTTTGATCTTAACCCCACTGATCATAAAGTCTTACTCGCCTATTTTCCCCCTTAAAATAGCCGACCCGGTATCATAACTAGACATTAATTTCTTGAATTTAAATATGTATTGCTTAAGACCTTCAATGACAAGGTCACTGAAAGATGATGTTTACTTAGTATTATATGTTTTCAACCTCTTTGTGAATTAACGATTCAGTTTATTTTATCTGTGAAAGACATTTTCTTTGTCGTATGAATGATCGATGGAGTAGAAAATTTAAAATAAGGAAGATGAGATGACCAAACAGCCATAAAAATATGCTGCTACATCAGTGTGTCCATGCATCAGACCGTTTCCGAACGTGCTGAAAGCCTTGTTTGTATTTGTGTTTTTATATTTTATATACGCCACCTTTAAGCAATCATTCCAAGGTTAGGTCATATAAATTATATGCAGACCTTACAGTGATAAAAGATCCAATAATGATAACTTTCCTTCTGTGTTGTGAAGTCTATTGAAAAGCCGTTGGAAATAAATTTCAGTTCATGAATATATCTGACTAAGTTTCCCTTTGGAATTAGAATAAAAGATGTGGATTAAGTAGTTTATTTAAACAAAAGAACAACATACTTCGATATCTACATATATGGTATTTTTAAATGCGCTTTGTAATTAGGTTATTGAATAAACTAGATCCCGGTCGTACAATATGCTGTTTATTTAAATTGTTGCAATCCAATCACTGGAGGATTTTGATATTTCATCACGTAATTATATGACCTATGGAACATATACTGCTGCGCAACAGGGGGTTAAATGGACAGTACTAGATTGTAGCTTTTTTTATTTAACTATTGCCTGACTTAAAACTTTACTGACAAATAAACATCACAGCTGTCTGATGGTGTAATGTAAAACGAGAAAAATAGTTTTATTAGCAAAAAACTAGTCATGTACAGGAAAAGATTGTCATATTCTTGTCATTATAGTTTCACATACTGTGAGGAAGATTTGTAGCTTTTAATCAAATTAAGGGTTTCCTATTCCTCGATATTTCCCAGGCAAGGAATCTGTATATTTCAAGTTTTCAAACTCCTGAAATTTTAACCATTCATATCATCTTAAAACCTGCTAAGATATTTGAGCTGCAATTACAGAAACTTCAAATCTCAGAAGATTTTTAGCTTTTGGCTGAGTTTGTGCACAATATGACTCAATATCCTGAAGTATTGAAACTTGATATTCAAAGATATGTGATCTTGTATTGTCATTTCTATATTAGTCACCTGAGATTATGTGACAGAAGGCGTCGAAAGAAGGGTCATTAACATGTGATTATTGTACAGATTATATTAGCCCTGATAATTAGAACAATTTCAGCTGGGAAGTTCCTTATTTTTCTAGTAGAACCTTAAAAAATCTGTACTGCATAATTCTTTATTTTTTTGAATATATTTTAAATGCTAAATTATAGGTTTTCGATAAATTGACCCATAATTGTAATTCATTCAGTTCTTCTTTTTTGTTCAATATTGTATGAACTCAGTTTTCATTTAATTAGATTTGAATTTTTAATCACATAAATTGGCTTTAACAAGAAACGTTTTAATTTCTCTTGGGCTTCATCTTAATTTAGTTTTTGTTAAAGCAAGCTTGATTATGTTTGCTTGGGGTAACTATAATTTGCGTCATTAAATCATCAATGCAAAATGAGTAGTTTTGCTAAAATGTTAGTATGAAAAGACTAAACTTTTGCAATCAATCAAAAACCTTTTCTTTCAAGAAATATTAAAGATAAAAAAAGGATGCTGTGGGTATCGATAAAATCTGAAGGTTTGTTGTAATAATAAAACAGTAAACTTTCAAAAAGATTATAGTTTGTAATAATACCATATGCACTAAAACAAAGGAGGCTACACACTTGTTATTAATAACACAAGATGTGAAGAGGTTTTCTCGATGAATTATTTTAATGCTCATCATTTTTTGTTTCCAGGTGCTGGAGAGTCGGGAAAAAGTACTATTGTAAAGCAGATGAAGTAAGTGTATAATATTAGTAAATAATCTAGCTCATACATTGTCTAGTTATGATATTACTTTGATATAAAATACCAAATAAGAGTTTGCCAAGTTTTAGGACTTGGTATTCTTTGTGATGTTAAAACATCAAGTTGAACAAACAGTTCTATATCTTAAAGTTTGTCTAATTATAAGAGGAGATGTCTGTTTATGTTCCAATTAAAAAAATTTTTTTCTTTATTAAGAAAGTCCTCGTTAAGTTTTTTTCTCATTTTGTGGGTTTAGTATGTGAAATTTTATTATTTGTCTTAAATTATTTATGCAAATTGATTAAAAAACTCTGTTTTGTGCATCAAATTGATTTTTTTTTCTTTCGATTCCAAACCATTGTATGAAGCAGCATTTTTTTGCATCAGAAAAGACATTGTTTTTAATTATTTCCTGATTTTTAAGATTATTTTTTGGAAAAGTGAAAACTGCAACTGTGATATAGACTAGTTGATCACCATAGTTTTAAGAGGTATGCATAGTACAAAGTCAGATCTCAGACCTTCGGTGTCAAAACCTGAAGAGCTGCATGTGCATTTTGAATCTAATTGTTGGTGCAAGTTAATTAATTTTTAATTTTTTTTAGAATTATACACGAATCAGGTTACTCAAAAGATGAGTGTGCGCAGTACAAACAAGTTGTATACAGCAACACGATACAGTCTATGATTGCCATCATAAGAGCAATGGGAACACTGAAGATAGACTTTGGATCTCCGGACAGAGCGGTAGGTTGAGTACTGTCTAACCAAGAAAAGTAGGCCTTTAGATTGGGCGGAATAGGGCTTAAAATGACAAATTTGTTTTAGCTTAGTCATGGATGCCTTATTTCTGGCCTATTGTTACTGGTCAAAATGATCGGTAAGGCAAAGATTTGACTTGTTAGGCCCTGGAAAAATGTTTTCCCATTTTTCAGACCATGTGCCATTCTCTTGACAATAAGAATCTTTGTTTGAGTCTTGTTGACATTTGTGTCTTTTCATGCACAACCTTGAAACAAAGAAATGATGCTCAAGGGAATGACAAATAACAGGTTATTGAAAACCTAGGGGCACAATTCTTCGTTTGTAATCATAAATTTTCCGATTGTTTTTGATCATTTTTTGTCAATAAAACAGTAAGTATATTTGACAAGTATTTTTTTTTGAATAGGTTTAATTTTGTGAAGCTGGGAACCTGAAACTAAGGAATTTTGAGCTACATACGAAATGTTCAATTATTGTCAATTTGCTTTGAGTGAGAAAATTAGCAAAAATCTAGTAACTATCTGAAATGAGAAAAAAGAAGAAAGAAGAGGAAATTAGAGAGGAAGGGGGAAATTATAAAAGTGTAAGCCCTAAGAAATATGCAGGGCTCAAAATAATGGCAAGTTGAAGAATAATTTCCAGCAAACGCCTCTGATGCCAGTCTTGTCTGGTTACATTAGTTGGTCACATGTCGATCTGTCCGATGTGGCATGTCCTTATGTTCAGCCATTGAGCAGCCATTATTCTTGTCCCTGAGTTACATGAAAATACAGAAATAACAATGGAAGTAACTGAATTTGAACCAATGGCCAACAGTGATATCTGACATTCAAGGCTTGGATCAAACGGCAAAAGCAATTCACCCTACCCTGTTTATTTATGACTAGTCATTTAACTCATCATTGCATTTTTGAACAGGACGATGCAAGAGAAATGTTTGCATTAGCAGGGAGTATGGAAGACGTCAAATTCACCCAAGAACTTGTATCCATAATGAGAAGATTATGGTCAGACAGCGGCGTGCAAGCATGCTTCGCAAGGTCGAGAGAGTACCAACTGAATGACTCGGCATCATAGTGAGTATACTAAAGCCATGTTGATTCTATATCTAGATGTGTGATCGTTTTTGTTTGAAAAATTCTGTCAGTTCAATTTGATTTAAATAACCATTAAATTTTATTGATACCTTGTAATAACCTCTGAGATGATGTAAGTCGGGGCACGGCCAACTTACAGACTGTTTTAGAATTTAGCTAGTTAGGTTTTGTTGAGGGAGAAAACTAGAGAACCTTGAGAAAAATCCTATGATGTACACTAGGTACTGCTACGCCATTCTCTTACATTCTAAAACTATCCTTGTCAAAAGCATTAGGTAATAGTTGAAAAGCAACAGGAGATAGGTCATTCCAAGATCCAAGAATAGCTGGAATGACTTGTTTTTCTGCTCTTTATTCTCATCAAGAACATGGACCTTCAATGTTGTTTGTAGACGACGATACCATTACCTTCTCGGAATGACATTTTCTCCTTTGGTGATTACAAAGTTTTTTGAAATAGGTATATCCCAATAAGTTGAGTCTTTTTTGTTCTTCCTAAGGACGTCTATTTTTCTTCTCTTTGTGAAAATCAAAGCTTCCAAACAATTTATTCCAAGGAGGACTGCAGATTTGTTTTCCTCAGGCTGTTAGGCAACACCCTCATAAAACAATACCAAAGTAACTGAGTTTTATTTTTAATTTTTTTAACAGCTACTTAAACGCTCTAGACCGATTAGGGTCACCTGATTATATACCAACGGAACAAGATGTTCTACGAACAAGAGTAAAGACTACAGGCATAGTCGAAACTCATTTTACCTTTAAAGACCTTCATTTCAAGTAAGTGGAATAAGTTTCTTCGATTCCACTCTGTAGGCAGTCATAATGCTGTTGGAATAACATTCACAGACTGGGGTTTTCACGAGTACCCTACCTTTCATATTCCGGCTGCGTTACCAGCGTGGTTGGTCCTTGTAGTGTAGTGGTTAACACATCGAATCGGAATACTGAAGACATGGGTTCGATTTCTGCCAAGGGCATTTGATATTTTTCTCTTATTCTCTCTATTTCATCACACATACCGAAAGCATAATTTATTACATTTACAAATTAGTTCAATAGAGCTGTGTTCTTTGATTACAGACGCATTTACTTAGGGTTATTGAGCATCAGAATATTTCCCAAATACCAATGGTAAAGGAAAGAATGCATAACCTCAACAATGCACAAATTCAAGCACTTCGAAATTCCATGGACCTTAAAGGGGCACTTTGACGAAATTCATTTCATTAAGACTCTTTCATTTGAGCTGGAAATTTGCTGAAATATTCTTGAATACATTAATAACCACTTAATGAAATAACTTTCTGATAATTGAAAGTTCCAGCTCGAATGAAAGAGTTTTAATTTTGGAGCGATTTTCATCCAATTGCCCCTTTAATTTCATGGATGTTCACTGAAATAAGAATATTTTATGCAAACTTGAGGCTAACCTTGAGCAACAGAAAACTTAAAACTTGAGTCTTCTGAGCTTTCTCATTTTGTAGACAATAGACCTATCCCAAATTCGCTTGACTGATCACGAATCAATGATTTCAAGTCGCGGTTGAACTTGATGAATAAAAGAATCAAGTTCAGTCTTGACTTCAAACCATTGTTTTGTGGTCAGTCAAGTGAATTCGGGTTAGGTCTATTGCAAAGTTTGTCAGAAAAATGATTTTATTTTAGCCCAAGGATCTTTGGTCATCAGACATTTTGGCTCTTGACTGAAGCGCTGTGGCTATTTCTCTTTAATTAATTAATTAAATTAGTTAATCAATTCTTTAGACATATGACAAGAAATCTCATTGATATAAAGATGTGCCACATAAACTTTTGTTGAAGATTTGAAGACCCAAAATTAGACAGTACTAACTAAGAAATGTCTTGATGTAGTTAAATAGGCCTTTAGAAACTTTATTCGTTTTGAGAGTTGCCCCTATGGCCGGAGCGAGCTCGTACATGTAAGTARATAATTTCATTTCAGACGGACTTGATGATGTTGATTATTTTATTCTATAGGATGTTTGACGTCGGAGGCCAAAGATCTGAAAGAAAGAAATGGATTCATTGTTTTGAAGGAGTAACCGCCATCATCTTCTGTGTTGCTTTGAGTGCATACGACTTGGTTCTTGCAGAAGATGAAGAAATGGTATGATAACACTTGTCACTTGGTCAAATCTTTCTTATAGGCCACGTTTGATATCTTTAAATTCAGACTATATTACCCTTTCTAGCTGTATGGTACTTAATGTATGGTACAAAAAATACATTTATTGGTTGAAATAAAATAATGTACCATATACAATGTACAATAATAAGAAAATTTTGATAGAAATGCTACTATCCATCGAGGTTATAATCAAGTCTATGGCACTGTATCTACTGATCTCCTCAAGGAGAGTCTTGGTAGCGTGCTAGTGTTTTAATATCTCAAACATGGCCTATTAGAAAAAGCACTCTAAATGTTTCTTAATCAATTATTAATGTTCAATTTTAACTCTTGGACTACTTAATAATCTATGTGGTAATATATTATTCATGAACTGATTGAAAAACTGTCTGTTTTCTTGGCTGGTATATAAGTTTAGGATATTTAGATTTTTCTTTGCTGAAATTAAAAATGTTAATCGCAATTTTTGGTTGTTTGTTTTTGTTTTGCACAGAATCGAATGATGGAAAGTATGAAGCTATTCGATTCCATCTGCAACAACAAGTGGTTTACAGACACTTCCATCATATTGTTTTTGAACAAGAAAGACTTGTTCTCAGAGAAGATCATAAAGTCTCCACTAACGATCTGCTTCCCTGAGTACACAGGTATATACAGCTATAGACCCCTTGCACCCTTGTACCAAGAGGAATATTGTTGTGGGGGTACAAAAAAATGGATGTTTTTTGCAAAAGAAAAGATGGCATATGATTTGTACCCCAGAACGATTCCTCTAGGAAATCAATGCAAGAGGTCTATTAACTATAAATCTGTTTTGGGTAAATCTGTTTTAAGATCATTCATTTGACTCTCACTCGTAGGGATTATGAGTGCACTAGATAGGGAGCCAGTAGGGCTTCAGCTCTCCCTTTCTTTTCAAATTGAAGCTCCACAAGGATGCTATGCAGAAACCTTTCAAATCTACATTCAAAGCTTGCAAAATTAATCTTATTGACACCCTGAAACAACATCTTGGCTGATCAAAGTTATAGCATGGCTAACTCACAGCTCAAATAGGAATTTAGGTAGAATCTGTAGAAAACCCTCAAATCAAATTAGAGACCGAACTGGCTCTAGCCATGTAAGATTGAGTCCAGGATTCAAATCCTCTCTATTCCCTTTATTATGCTATACTAATTTTTTTCAATTTACTTTTTACTGTTTCTCCAGGGTCTAATACTTACGAAGAAGCTGCTGCTTACATCCAGATGCAGTTCGAGAACCTTAACAAGAGAAAAGACACTAAAGAGATCTACACACACTTCACATGTGCTACAGATACAAATAACATCCAGTTTGTATTTGATGCCGTCACTGATGTGATCATAAAGAACAATTTGAAGGACTGTGGTCTCTTTTAATGAGTTCTACATGAATAACGACTCAAAAAGGTAATTGTAAAAACTTAGTTGAGGTTGTCATTGTCATAATCATCAGAATGTATCATCAGAATGTATCATCATCATCAGAATGTATCATGTATCATCATCATGGATCATCATGTATCACCAGCATGTATCATTATCATGTATCATCATGAATCATCATCATGTATCATCATGTATCATCATCATGTATCATCATCATGTACCATATCATGTATCATCATCATGTATCATCATCATGTATCAACATCATGTATCACCATGTATCACCATCATGTATCANCATGTATCACCATGTATCACCATCATGTATCATCATTATGTATTATCATCATGACTTGTATCATCAAGTATCATCATCATGTATCATGTATCATCATCATGTATCATCGATCATCATGAATCATCACCATGTATCATCATCATGAATCATCATCATGTATCATCATCATGTATCATCATCACGTATCATGATTCGCATTCAGTTTCCAGTCTACTATGGTTTCTGTAATAATCATCTACCCTTCTTTATCATTTCAGATAATGGCAGTTGACAGCAGTTTGTACAATAAAGTCTCCTGTACAGTCCTATACAGATTATCGAATAGAAAATAATCAACTGTTTTTTATAAGTAAAAAAAAATCATGTCTTTTGTTGAGTTTCGGTCAAACATTAAGCTCCCTTACCATTCCAATTCTGATCCCCAAACGATTATCAACATTTGCATCTATAAGTTGCGCCTGTAAGTTGCTGTCCAACGACTGCCACCCAAGTTCCTAACCAAAGTGATTGAGATTGRACTAGAAAAAAAATGCTGGAAACGTCTAACAGCATTTCCACAATGTGATATAGATATAAAGCCGAGAAACACCCCATTTAAGTTGAGATATAAAAGCTTATTAATGTATAATAATGACTGTGCCATTCCATGATCATCACTAAGTTTTTTCAGTCTTCAAAAGTAAATCATAAAGATGGTTAAAAAAAAGACAGTCAATGAATCTGGTCGAGATTCCTTCCCCCAAGGGGGAGGCTGATCCAGAAAAATGTCAGAAGCAGAAAGCTGGAATGTGATTTTCGCTTTCCAAAGTACAGCAGGTCAGAGACGTTGTAATTGCACAAAGATTCGTTGTCAGGGTTTGATTGAACATGCACAGTTCGATTGTGAGTCGGCAGGGTATTGTACAAGGTGTTGAATGCTAGATGGTAAACTGATCTTGGTTATTCACACTTGTTGCTTCTACTAACTGTCTCTACTGTCTAGTGAACAATGTTCTATGCAAGACCTTAGATGTTTTTAACTGCCTTGCATTCTCAAGGTATCTAAGATTGAAAGACCATCTCAAGAGATCACATTAGTTATAACTAATCCACACAACACACCAGTTTCGCATTCAATGCATACCTCTGTTTTTAAAGACCACAGACTCCTTTCTTAGCCTCATTTATAATTCAACCATTCACAGATACAATCAAAGTCCGAGATTTCAAAACATTGGTATTGTTCAACTTGCACATTCTTTACGCTGCAGTTGTCTTTTCAAAATGCTTTGCTCTTAAATGAGGCCAAGCCTGTGCAGAGGAGTCTTGAGTAATAAAACAGTGGTATTTACCGAATGAGAAAAGGGACTADCAATTGTGGCATCTTAAGAAAACTTACATCTTATAATAAAAGTAACTTCCTATGGCCTAATTAGGCTTGCCTCTGTTCATTGCAATCGATCCAAGAAGATTGCCATTTCACGATTCTAACTACAATAGATTGTATTAGTAAGTGATGTAGATGTTAACATTCATGCTGGCCAAAGGTGATTTTGCCCGTAAAGGAATATTAAAATATGATTTTAATGTGCCCACTTGCTTGCTTTAGTTTCCTTGCTGTGTACATGTCCTTGAGGATTATTTTTGTAAATCCAGAATGGCTGGCCCATAGTCAAACATAAGAGTGGTTGGTCTATGAAATAGTTCCTGGACTTAGACCAACTTCTCCCATAAAAAATAGAAAGATGAGTGTTTTTATTCTTCTTGGCAAAAAAGAAAACCAGTTGCTACATTAAGGTTTTAAAGGGAGTGTCTTGAGATAGGGGAGGGTAAAATTTCCCTAGACATGTAGATGGCAGAGCTAATTCATATGATATTAAACCAATACTATAGAAGCAAGAGTAGAATCTGAAAAGATAGATAAATCAATTAAAAAAAGCAGAATATTTTGCCAAGAGATTGTAATCCAGACCTAGTCGTTAATGATATTTTATTGTGAATTGTTTTTTTTAACATAATATTATGATTATTTAACATACATAGAATATCCTCTGGGGTACATAAGAAACAAACTAACATTCAATCAACTTTTGATTGTACACGTATCAGAATGAAATAAACAGTATGGCTTCTGAAATTAACGACTGATCACATCGATGTAAATGTCGCTAGACTAATGGGTTAATAGATATTTTTAAATTCATAGAATTATATGGTGCAAGCACTATTTCTTTGATTGTTTACTCATTTCAGAATCGAAATATTCACAATAATTTAGATCCATTTGATTCTACTTACATTTCTTGATTTTACTTACATTTAACCCATAAAACAAAAACTATTAAATTTTGTTTGTTAGTGTGTGATAGCAAACTTTGTTGTTCGGCTGTGATTTTAGGCTGACATTTTTCATGAAGTGAATACAAAAAAAAAWATATTAGTATAATATATGCTATAGTCAGGTAGGACTACTAGGCAAATGAATTTGTATATTGAAATTTGAATAGAATTTCCCTGACAATTCTGTAAATAGATGATATTACATGGAGTGAAGATATGAAGTTTGTCTTTGAGTGGTGAAATATTTTCCAACATGACAAGATAAAGTAATATCTTAACGCCACCGTGTAATTTTATTTTTACTATATAGACATATTCACAAACAAAAGCCTGTCAAAAACATTGGAAAAGACGTCATTGATGTCTTCACTACTGAGAATGTGGAAAATATGTCACTGAGGTGCCGGATGTAGTAGGTATAAAAATTACAATTGACATATTTGCCTGCAAAACGCTAAAGTCTTTATAATAAATGGTAATATTACCCTTCCAAGACGATAAAAACATTTACATTAGTCTGAAATAATACTTGAGTACAGCATGATGTCGAGAGGCTATATTTACTATTTATTAGAATATATTTTTTATGGTCCATGTATGTATTATACTGTATAAGTATACACCTAACGTCGGGTTCGAGAAGGTCATATCATTGAAGCCAAGACCAAAAAGGATTTTGGGTACTCCGAAATGTGTATTATATTTGCATATAGACATGTAAAAATGCACAGTAGAGCAAAGTCAGTCGACTTAGGTTGACATGCCAAAGCCATTCCCCGAAGATTTACGCTGGAGAGCTGTTTGGCTGCGGTATTTTGTCTTTCCGTGCTCCCCTTTGGTCTTAGATTTGATGATATGACCTTTTTTTGAACCCGACAATGTTTTTTTAATTAGGTGCATGTCGCAATTATATAATCTCCAATAATTCTGATAGGACAAATAAGAATTTCAAGTTGGATTAAATACAGGAATTTATATTTTTTGGAAAGATATTGCAGAAATGAATTCTATTATATAGTATAGTTATAATCTATAAAATAATGAAAGTTTGAATGGTCCTCTTACATGTGTGTTGTTATAGGGCATGATTTTAAAAGAGTCTTTTTTCATACCTATAATGAAAGTGAAAATGGGATATTAATGAAATGGGAATGAGATGAAAGAGAATGGGAAATAGAAGGTAATTGATGATGTAATGACTAAGGGTAAAAAATGGAAAAGGATGACTTGAGAATGTTGGATATTTGGACGAGATAATGAATTGAAAATTTAAAAAAAACATGAAATGGGAATGGATTGCTGGTCGCTAGTAAGTTGATCAGTCCAATGTGGCAAGTCATCATGCTCAGCCAATGAGCAGCCAATATTAGCCCTGACAGGATGAGACTGTACTTACGAATGCAATCCATGCACTCCTCCTTCTATTTGAGATGAAGCAGATCGTCTTTCAAATTTCAGTTCACCAGAATACATCATTGATCTGGAATTTTAGTCCAAAGAGTATTGCAGATTAAAATTAAAATTTATATTTGAATTTTAAATTAAGRTTTAATATACAAGTTCGCTATCTTTTTCTAAATAGATCCAATGCAATCCTTTTTAATTTGTAGTTCCAGAAATTATCCATACCCCCCTCCCCCCAGAGGAATTTTTTTAGGGTCCCCATCCCCCTCTACCCCGAGAAATTCCAATTATTATTTCCTTCCATACAAACTCTGTAATTTTGTTCTTTCTCTGACCCCCCCTTGGGGTATGAATAATTTCTGGAACTACGCAATCTGAAAGTCCTGACTGATGTTCAGAATCATCAGCACAGTTACAAACTTTAAACAAGTAAAATGAAGTTTCTTTCTTATTCATTTGTTGTATTCAGCACAACAACCCAGTCCCAACTAGTAAGGCCTAGGGCAAACGTTGAACTTTCCATGCATCGAACTTAATTACATCAAAGAATGCCGCCTCATTATCACCTGATATCCATTGTTTTTAATGAGTTCGGTGCATGGAAAGTTTAACGTTTGCCCTAGGCCTTACTGACAGTCTTAATCTGTGTGTCAGTCTTTTGAGTAACACTTGAGATACATAAATATGGATGACACTTCTAGGAAATCATAGATGAGGTTTCAAAATGGGAAAATAATGAGCCTTAGTTCACATAAACGGATTTATTTAGTAATGTATTTCGATTAATCACATAAAGGAAAAGTCATAGATATCTATTTCTTACCTTAAAGATGTTAAGCTCTTAGCACCCAAGTCCTGGCAGCCATGTTGAATGCCGGCGATAAGATATGGCATGAATTTGTGTATGGATCCTTTGTCAACGACAGAACCAGACACGCCCTGGGCTACTTTGATTCTATCAAACTCACTAGAAAAAAATTGTAATGATGTGAGGGGTAAGTACAGGTGATTCATGTCATACCGCAACTCTCTCATTTATTATAGAAATAAATAATGAAGAAGAACAGTATTTAGCAGCGTCATTTCCACAGAGTAGCCTCTTGTCCACCAAAACTCCAATTGCAATTTAGAAGTTGAGGAACGAAAACTGGAGAACTTGAAAAAAAGAACCCTCAAAGCACACCACCCTTGCTTTCCTTATTATCATTACAGCACTTGATAATCAAAACACTACAGTATTCAAACTAACCTGAAATATCTAGAAGCAGAATTTGTGTTACTTTCCATTGCACTGAGTGACCCCATACCTAACATGAGAAACAAGAGTAAATGATGAAAATAAACTGATAGAATATTTGATAGAACGGTATCGTTTTATATTCATGCGTCATATTGTCTGTACCTCTGTATTTTTTCAGTCTTACACCATCCGAAAAGAAGTATTCTCCTGGTGCTTCTGAGGTACCTGCTAACAATGATCCCATCATCACTAGAACAGAAAGGAAACATGTATTAGGTATCATTATAATCATGTAGCATCATCATCATGTAGCATCATCATGTATCATCATCATGTAT